>VTPC01003116.1:110667-183323 GCA_011009095.1 Ignelater luminosus
TTGGAAGCCGTTACACCGGAAAATGTGAGTGAAGTATTCAAAATCGTAATGAAAAATCGCAAAGTAAAGGTCCGTGAGATTGCAGAAATGACACAGATATCATCTGGAAGCGTATTTACAATCCTTCATGAAAAATTGAGCATGAAAAAGGTTTTTTCCAAGTGGGTGCCGCGATTGCTTTCAATGGAACAAAAACAGCAACGAATCGACGATTCAGAGAGCTGTTTATCGCTATTTACTCGCAATAAAAAGGATTTCCTGCGTCGATACGTGACCATGGATGAAACATGGATACATCATTTCACTCCGGAGTCGAATCGGCAATCATCTGAGTGGCGCATGGCTGGCGAAAGCCGCCCAAAGCGTCCAAAAACGCAGCAATCTGCTGGCAAAGTCATGGCGCCTGTTTTTTGGGATACACATGGCGTCATTTTCATTGACTACCTGGAAAAAGGTAAATCGATCAACAGTGATTATTATATTGACTTGTTGGTACGTTTGAAGGAGGAGATCGCAGCAAAACGACCGCACATGAAGAAGAAAAAAATCCTTTTTCAGCAAGACAATGCACCATGCCACAAGTCCATGAAAACAATGGCAAAGATCTACGAGTTGGGCTTTGATTTGCTTCCCCACCCCCCGTATTCGCCAGATTTAGCCCCCAGCGATTACTGGCTCTTTGCTGATCTCAAAAAAATGCTCCAGGGAAAAAAATTTGGCTCGAATGAGGAGGTCATTGCCGAAACTGAAGCCTATTTTAAAGCAAAGGATAAATCCTTCTATAAACATGGTATAGAAATGTTGGAAAGGCGTTGGAAAGATTGTATCACTCTAAAAGGAGATTATATTGATGAATAAAAATGATTTTTGAAAAAAAAAATGTTGTTTTCGTTGTTAGTCTCGGGACTTATTGAACGATGTGTTAGATATTACAGAGTTTTTACAGGCGTGGAGATATTAATAGAAAAATGACATATAATGAAGAAAAAGAATTTTCTTTTACAACACCTGGTGATGACCATTGAAGACAAAATTAACAATTATTCAATTTAGAAAACAACAACTCACTAAAAGAATAAAGAATCAATGGAACAATTTAAACATACTCGTAGAATGGAAAACTTCTTTAAATTGAACTGCAGAATCACAAAACAAAGTAGGCCAATAACAAAAAAAGAATAAATAACAGATATGTTGGTTCAGCAAAAACTTTAGCCTTAAAATATCTAAAACGCATTTGAAACATTTCATTCAACGTGTTTTAAAATAGTTCGAGGTGTATCTGAAGCCATAGAAGCATAAAGCAAATAAGGTGCCATCTAATAGAAAATTCGGAACAACAAATACTTGTGTATTTGAAGCGGTTTGAATGCGATTTAAGTAGGCTTTTTTCAAAAGAAATTTTAAATTGTTTAAAAGACTTTTGAAGGGTGCTTTTGATAGCTTTAAGAAACGCTTTGAAATTTCAAAGTCAAAGTAGCTCCAGAACCAACACAACCTATTTACTATAATACCCAAAACAAATACCGTAAAATGTTGTTTTGTTACTATAGCTAAAGATGTCTTATTATATAAGAATTTATCTTTATCTTAAAATTAGAACTTAAATACCATTCTAACTCACTTTTTTTAACTTTTATAATTAACAATTAATACAACTGAAGTAAGATTGCACTTTTAGACTTTCTCTCATAATAGCACTTTGCAAATTTGAAACGTTTTGACAAATGTAAAAGTATTTAGGTCTTATATATTCCTTTTATAACAACTTTCAATGTTTCTTACGTTTTTTGTTTTGTAAAATTTAGAAATTTGTTTGAATGTACATAGCATAACGACTAGTTGTTTCTTACATATTTATCATCGCAGTGAATGGAAAAAATGACTGTTCATTAGAGGCCGAAAAGTGGACGTGTAGGTTTTATAATTATATTTACACAGACATACATTTATTATAAGGTTTATCTGTTTGTTATGAGTTATCTCAACACATATAATGAATTTATTCAAGCATACAGCAATTTAAATACACGGCACAAAATCAATAAGTAATTTGTGTAATAAAAATACGGTTTTGCAGCCGCTCCGTTGAAGTGCAATGATAATGATAAAGGGTAATAATAATGACGAATCAGTTTATTTTATGCGTACTCATAACCGCTAGCACCAGTGAAACAATATCACTCGCAATAATCCCGGCGAAATCTCCCGGCAGTAATTGGCCTTTTGTTAGCGCGTTGCACGTCGAATTAAAATTCATTTAAATAATATAATCTACGTGAACGCGGTGCAAAGTTTCGCTTATTAAAACATAGCAGTGTCGCTTGGTAAGCCGGGTACTCGGAAATTGCTAAGTATAAATTCACCTTAAGATGACGTTAATGAAATTTTCTTATTTCTGTATTTATTGCGCCCGTGTGTCTGCTCTGCCCCGCTCCTGAACATGCCACGAGACCTGGATTACACTGGTTTCTCGGTTTTTGTAGCTATTTCATTATGAACTGAGGTGCGAAATATGTCGGGGGAATGTTATTTGTTACTCCAGCACACTGGGGTTTAACTTACTAGCAAAAATCATCCTAATGTCTTTATTAATTTCATTACACCAAATTATTGTTTCGCCCCTGTTTCCATTTAAATTATATCTCTCACAATGTGACATTCTGTAACATTCCTACAACATAAGCTGAATTAGACATTTATATTAAAACACTGTAATTTAGAACACAAACAACAAAACAACCATTTAGAAGCGTAAGCATTTAATAATTTTTGGTCGATTCGTTTTGTTTTCAATTTAACTAAATGGAAAAAATTAAATCAAAAGGAAGATTCAAAAGGCAACGGATGATAAAAACGTAACCACAACTCTAATGATCCTGACAAAGGAAAAGCAAAAGCAGAGGGTTGTCACAATAAAATTTCTGTTCCATTACGAGAGGAGACCCATCCATTTCATATAATCTAGTGAGACTTCATTAGTCGCCATAAATTAATTATGACTTCTGATTGAGTCTTCCGCAAATGTATCGTCTGATGACGAACAGACCGACTTGTAATAGAATTACAACCGTACGACGTTTCTAGAACAATAATTCAAAATCATTTTTACTGTTTATCGATCGGAAGATATTTTCGTGCAAAAACAGAATTAAATAAAAGAATACCAGCATTTCAGTATCAAAGTCTATCTGAAGAGCTTAAGAGCAATTCGATCATATTTTGGTTTAAATTACAAGTTCCAAAGCGAAGCTAGTGTCATGAAGAACATCCAGACGATAGGGGTGCCGGCGTATGTGAAGGGCGGACAGAGCTCCGGCTCCGGCCCTACAATGAAGTGATCTACAACGTTCGCTATTGTTTTAACATGTTCTTCTCGCATTTGATATCAAGCAAATCTTTTGTGATAAAATCTTTGAGCTGATTGAAATCTGATCCAGCATGGGGGACAATTTTACTTTGGAAATGCTTAGTAAACGGAAATGATAATAAAGAGTCCTTTTTTTTCTACGTATATGTTTCTTTATGAATTAACTGTTACGAGCACGGGTGGAATGAGAGGGAAACAGAAAAGTTTTAGTAACCAGGAAGCATAAAAACTGAATTTTTAATTAGACAATTCGAGGGCAAACAAAAATTCCATTTATACTTTTAATCACAGCAGCAGCAAAATCCTGGCCCTAACAACCCCTTCCTTTTCGTGGAAAAGCAGCCATTTGGACTTTGTTTCCCTCAGAAGAAATTATAAAATTTGTGTAATTACTTCTCCAGTAATACCTGTAGCGGCCGCAGGTGGCGCTCCGTATCTTTAATTAATGCCATTACATATTCATCAACCACGAAAGGGTAGCTTGTTAAAAATGTATTTACTCGTCTCTACGTTTTCGCGCCTTGTTTCTTCTTTTTTTTTACTTCTGCAGATTCTTAGACCCCCAAGAAACCTTTTAAGAAATCTAATTTTGATGAATTCGAGGTAATTCTAGTACGACGCCACCCATCTAATAAGATTTTATTTCTATTTCTATTTATAGAAATGATGAAACACAAATGGCGCAGACAAAAGGTTCCATATATGTAATACAAAATTAGATCGAGAAGTCTATTCAGAAGGCAATTCTTGGTTAAATTGGCCCGGGCGCTTTTCCCAAGGGAAGTCAACATTTTCCCCTTGCGTAACTGCGCTTTTCTTCGCATTGTATTTTGAATAGTTATTTCAGCTAATTTGGATTTTCGATGTTAAAAATTGAGTGTGAATGAATGACATATAAAAGTAGGGGATAAAATAGCTTTTTTCCTAACCGATTTCCAAAATGAATCACTTTAAGGCAAATGAAATAAAAATTAAATTTTAAAAGCAAAATTAAAGATAATGGCCTTGTTTCTACTCTCCTTTCACTATCCGATAAAGCTTATTTAAAAATTTAAAATGGTATAGCTGTATCTGGTTTTAACAAGAAGAAAAAAAAATAAAGTCGGTTGCCATGGTAATCAAAGAATGTTTAAGTTTAATGATGAAAGCAGAAACCGACTCAATTTGTTTTTTTAATAAGCAAATGAAATACTAACGGTAGATAAAGCAAGCCTTTCGATGTTCTCCAAACCTTCTACTGCTAACCTAAAGTATTTTCAAAAGTTTAAAGCAAAATTAGATTAAATACAATTTATTGTTTAAAGTAACAAGGTTTAGTTCTTTTATTTTGTTTTTTCTTTCAAGAGTTTTCTGAAGGAAGACCATTGTATGATGCTAAAAGAGACTTATCAATTGGGAGTTCCAAATCTATACAAATTATCTATATCAATCATTTGAGTCAAATCTGTCAGTCAAAATACCGCCATAAATAGAATTTCTAGTTTTTAGACCTTCCACGAGTTTCTTTCCGGGTAATTTAGATAGGATCAACCAAAACGTTATCTTGCACAAATGTTTTTGTTTAATATTTTTAGTTTCATTAAGAGTTTTCCCATTCAAACCTAAGCAAAATCGCTTTTAGATTAATTACGGTTCTTTACAAAAGCCCACTAGTATTTATTTAACACAAGAACCATCCGTTTTTATATTCTTACTGTTGAACATGACCTTTCTCTATTCTGCATTGGAAAGTAATGTCCAAATGTTCAATTTGAGTAAATGTTTTCCAGATTATTCCATTTGCTGAAGTGCAGAGCAGCTACTCGAGGTTTTGTCATAAAGATTTGTAACACAGCTTATCTTAGTATCTTCAGTTTTAAACCAGCCTTGAATCTTGCACAAGATTTTGGGCATTTTTTAGTTCTCAAAAGTATTAAGGGATTATGCTGCAAAATAACACCAAATGTTAGCTTTAAGACACGCATGATACCAAAACGTGCTTTTTAGTGAGATTACAGATAATTACAATGCAGGTACAGATTAAGAGTTTCTCAGTTACCATCTTTTAAGTAACTAGACGCTACTAATCAGTTACTTGTTACTCATACATTCTTAACAGTTAATTTATTCAGTCAAAAAAGTTATTTGTAAAATAGATTGTAGACAAGGCAACTTGGTTCGAAGAATCACCGAATTGATGGTTAAACTCTTAGTTAGATCAATTTAGTAGTACATGTTTTCTAGGTAGACAAGAAGCTGAAATTTAGCAAAGCACAACTAAGCAAGAGAGGAAAGAAAGATAAGTTTTTGGGCAAGATATAAATAGTTCTGGAAACCATATAGAAGTAAATTGGGAAGAACGGAGAAAACTCCTAACAAGATCAGTAAAATTCAAAAAAAAAATAAAAGAGCAAAACAGAATCAATAGAATTCGAAAAAAAGAAAGTGCTTAAGATAGAATAATACCAGTCGTAAATCTATATAAACGTCAACTATATATTTCCATAATCACACCAAATTAAAGTTACTAGTGCCCAACCGTAACAAAATTATGACCAAAAAAGTAGGTGGTCCATATGTATGCAGGTTCAGAGTTTGTGTTGTTTCGCAATATAAAAAGTAATAAAATATCGTTATAGTTTGGTTCCAGTGCAAGGTTAATATATCTATCCCTGAACTGTAAAGCATTTAAAATGGCCGCTCTAGTTCAAAGCCCAAAACCCAATATCAACATTCAAATGGACAAATTTCTTTAGGACATTTTTTTGATCGAAATCTCAGAATGAAGTAAAACTATTTTTCTTTGGAATATTTAACTTTTGATCTGTGGTTTGTTCCTAATACATGTTCCACTTCGTGTAATAACATTTGCAATACCACTAAGTTTCGCAAGTTAAAAAGGCATTTAATGGTCGGGTAATACTGCGTGAGCTTGTTCGTTGCAATACTTTTATGATATATGATTCTTGTTTATCTTTCAGCCAATCTACGTCTGTCAACTGTAAATCAGTTTTACTATTATGTAATATGAGTTCTAAGTTTCAATTTGATTCAGTCAGGGAAGAAGTTTTTCTTGGTCTGAATCCGAATATTTTGGGCATCACTAATTAAACCCAAATTAGTTTGGTAGCTTAATTTTCTTCTATACTTCTGATTGAAGCGAGTTTTCTCCATCCTCAGAGAATGGTATGGTATGCTGCCTTTCCATCTACCATTTAGAAAACAAAAGAAACAAATTTCATCTGCAATACATCCGTTTTGCTTTTCCAAAATATGAATAACTGAAATTGTTGAATTTTGCCAGTTTATGTGTAAATAACTATTGAGCCTGTAAGATATGGATACAGATCGTCTTCACAATCGAATGATTTTGTATCCTCATTGTTAATAAAAGTTTAATTCACAGTTTCTATTGGAAATTATTTTAACTATAATTTGGCAAAGTTTGGCAAATACTAAGTTATTTCGTGGAAATCTACGACGCTATTTTAAAGAACTTTTAATAATAATAATTAATGTAAATATGTATAACTATCTGACTCATTACAGTAACAGTTTTCCTTGAAAATATTCCATCAGTTTGTAGTCGCATTTGTAAACATAATTCTAAAGCTTTTCAGCCAAGTATTATATGATCTTGGTTCTGGTTCGCCCTCTTTTTTTGTTAAACTAGGAGCCACATAATTATAAACACTAAAATGTTCGACATTATTAAAATTTATCCTACATCCGCAATTTCGGTTATATCTTGTAGTTATTATCGTTTTAATTTATTCGAAAATTGTAAACGAAATTACTAGTATAGTAGGAGAATTTCGTTCTCGTTTACATCCTGTATAAACAAGCCTCGGAAAAGTATATATAAAATAGCATCGAAAAATAAATTCTAACGTTGTCGAGTGTTATTTACCCAGCTACTGTATCTAGCAGAAGCATAATATAGTAATGTTGTTTAACAGGAAAACACAGTAAGTTCGTATTTACACTCTCCACTTATGGCACTGCTGTACTAGAATATTAAACAACAATTATCTTGTTCAAGTATTAATATTATGTATTTGAAATATGAGCGGATGATATACAGTAGAACAGCTTGTTATTTGGGCCTCCAGGTCCTTATTTGCGTCGAGGATATGAGCGCTTCGTTGTTCAGGTGCTACGTTCTCACGGTTCAAGTGAATCTACCACCCTATCTCTCCTAGAGAGTACAGATTACGAAAGAGCACACGTAATTTTGAATTTAATATTATTTGGTGATAACATTCTACCACTTAATCCTTTCTCTTTTCTTTATACCTATTATTTGATAAGATTCTTTTATTGAAATGTATTTTTAGGGAGTTTGGGAAAAAATTGATTTGGATTTTGTTTTATTAAAATTCTTTTTTGTCAATAAAACTAGTTAATACTAGATATAATCTCTCTCTATATACTATATGTATATATTTCTAATTAAGGCAGGTATACTATATACAGGACCTCCCTACTTCAAATTAGTGGGTTTGTTGGATTTTTTTAGTTTTACATGTAGGCAGGCTGTTTAGCTTTTGAATAAAACTCTTTCATATATATATAGATATAGTGTGATGATATATGACAAAGTTTGCTAAGCAGATGCTAGAAGCTAGATTGCTGAGACTGGCACGTTAACAAAATCTAGAAGAGAAGGAAGCTTATTACTTTCCTGAGTGTAATATTTACTTTAATATCTGAATCTTGGTGTTGTTGCATATCGTTTACTACTTATACCTCCGCAAGAAAAAACCCTAGGGTAGAACCAACAATTTTCGGAAAAATTGAAAGTTTGGTCTTCTGAGAGAAATAAATAGCAATAATTTCGATTCCTTAGAGTTTTCTTTTCTGTATCAGATCTATACTGTTCTAACTGCCATCTAGAACCAAAATCAAAGTTGAAGTTTACCATTATGTCTGCTTTTCGACTTATGGAAATGGTAGATGAAAGCTCGCAGCAGTGTTGGTGACTAATGTAACAATTGGAGTCGTGGCTTGGCCACTGATTATTAATTGATCAATCAACTAATCATCTTTTGTAGGATGAGTTGTCTGTGGTTGATGAGAAGCGCTGGAATATTGAATGGTAATTGTTGAAGTTGTGCAGGACTAGAGGAAAAGGGTATTTCCAATCAGGACCTGTCCACCCCTTCACATACAAACTGGAAAGAGATGGTGCCTATTCGGGAAGAAAATATTTATGTCAGAATTCAGATTTCCAAAAGGAGATATTCAACCGTAAATCAAATATCGAGAAAAAGCTTCTTTACCTTAATTTCTGAAACGAGTTTAGGATAACGCTGTGACAATCGATTATAAAACTATTTACAAAGATGATACAAGATGAAATTAATAAAAGAATCACGATAGGCAAAATAGATCTACCACCGACGCAATATTCGCCGTTAGGCAAGTTAGAGAAAAAGCGCCGGAATATCAAAGGCCAGCCTTTATGTGTTTCGTAGATTTGAAGCAAGCATTCGACCAAGTAAGACTAAAAGATGTAATAACAGTACTGCACGAATTGAATATCCCCAAATCATTAATCCGATTAATACAAGCACTAAACACTCACAACACCACAAAAATAAAATCTGGCAGTGGCCTGACTAAAGCAATACGGGTCAACCAAGGTATACGACAAGGAGATAGCCTTAGTCCGCTACTATTCTCCTTAATCATGGATAAAATAATCGGACAAGTAAACCCGATCAAATAAGGATATCGCATTATTAAGATAATAGCTTACGCGGGTGACGCGGTCTTACTTGCAAACACAGAAAACGGCCTACAAAGACTCTTACACATCGTCTAAACAAGCAGCGGAACTATATAACATGCAATAAGCATAGACAAAACTAAATGGATAACATTGTCAAAGAAATCCCTACGTTGTAAACTAGTATTAGAGGATAAGCCAATCGAACAGGTAAAAGTCACGAGTTATGGAGACGTCACCATGGAAGTAAGAAGTCAAGCCAACAAGGCAGCAATAATAGCAGATACACTAAAAGACGTTATCTAGAAGAATAAAGACATGGACATCGAGGGAAATTCAAGAATACACAAAACCTGTATAAGGCCAATACTGTCTTGGAACATAGAAACAAGATCCGATACAAAAGAGACAAACGAATCTTACGAGTTAATGAGATGAAGACATTAAGAATGATAACAAACAAAAGACTGATAGACAGAATAAGCAATAGCACAAGCAGAGAACAATGCAAAGTGGAAGATGGGGTAGAAAAAGGCGGAATGAGTGGAGAGATCATGTGACAAGAATGCCAGAAGAACGACTCGTAAAGATGTGCATGACAAATAGTCCTCAAGCTACACGACCAAGAGGAAGGCCACCAAAAAGATGGAAGAATAACTGGTCGTTCAGATCCCAAGAGGTTTGACAAACAAAGAAGAACCTTCAATAGAAGAGGAGGAGGAGGAAGAAGAAGAAGAACTTTAGAGTTTCAGATCAAATTATCTCTAAGAATAACTTTGAAAAAAAACATAAACAATTGCTGTTAAAGTTATCTGGACACTAGTCGGGATTATACTTTTACATTGGTATCATTAAAAGTTATTTTGAGCACTTAAGGAGAATGTAAGATGAGTGAAAGAGATACCTCATTACATCAATTGACTTAGAGTAGATTCATACAAAAACTATATAAAACATTCTATTAGTAACTACAATTTCTTTTAATTACATTCATATTTGTATTTGTACTAACAATTACTTAGTACATAGACATCCTGTATAATACAAGAATTATTAATTCCTTCCTTTAATAAACTACAGACGTAATTAAAATTTCAGGAAGAAGATTTTTTGTCAATTTTAAATTTTTTTATGCATTTTAATTTTTGTAAGTAACCTAAAAGTAACTTGACACGTGTCTCACGTATCCATAATTTTAATTAACTTACCTGTACGTAACAGACAGCCAAAATTCTGAATATTCAAATGATTGATAGTGAATTTGAAGAATTTATAGAAAGCAGCAGGAAATATAACTCTCTCTTGTCATAAAAAATTAAAATTAATATTAAACGTTTTTTACATATCCATATACTACGCAATTTTCAGCAAAATTAAAACAACAAAATGTTCTATGTCCGCTTTTTAATTTTTAATACTACTCAAGATAAGAATAAACATTTCTGCACGAATAGTTTCTGCATTTTTATCAGACTTGAACAAATGAAATGCAAACAGCAATGAAAAGAGTTCTTTTATATTTGCGTTATTCTTCCAGTTCATCTGGAAATGTAATGTTTGCCGTCGAGAAAACGAGTAGCTATTTACTATACCACTGGAAGCAGCTTCGTGTTTATCTGTTGAGATTTTATCTGTGATTTGACTGCGATAGGGAGGAATGCATGCATCTCGCTTAAATATTCAAACTTCATTTGTGTCACAATGGCGGCTTACTGGCTATTTGCGTCACGCCTTGATGTGTCGAAAGCCTTTGATCTTCGAGCGGTCATTTCCAAACAAAACGGTGGCAGTTTTACACCCTTTTAACGCTTTGGCCAGGAAGAATTGCAAATTCTAAATTTATACATTTAAAATGGGGGCTTATAAATAGCTAGAAATTCTCTTCGAATTTATATTGTATATTTTATATATCCGACGTTTCCTAGGATGATTAATAATACAATTCGGATTTTAATTTTATAATAGGATGCGGCTGCTTGTTCGACCGCAGGAACAGAGAATATATCACTGCAGGTCAGAGTTGCCTGGCGGTGCGGGCGCCAGAAAGAAATGGAATATCCACTCTGCCAAGTTATTATCTCAGAAAGGTATAATTGCCAAAAAAAGAAATAATTCAAAACGAGAAACAACAGAAACGATATTTCACAGGAGTTATTTTTCATTCGGTATAATTTTTCATCTGGAACAAGATCTTTGTTTGTAATTTACACTTTTTAATTGTTTCTCTTTGTTTTCTGAAGGGTCCATTTGTTTTGAACGGCATGGTCCAGGTAGAAAAACTTGATTGGCACTTTAATAATCTCACACTTTTCAATGCTTTTTACTATTGTTATAGTACCACCAATTTGCCGATTTTACGTCTTTGTTCCTTCTGAATAGTTGTATTCTAATAATTACTCGCAGAAGTCAATAAATTGATTAAAGACACGCAAACTTTATATAAATTGGATAGGGAAAAAAACGAAAAATATACAAAAGATGGCAGCTACTTTCATCACAAAGAAACCACTTCAACGCAAAAACATCCGTATAAAAATCCCGAAATGCCCAATCACAATGATAAGCATTACATGAAAGTTATCTAAAGGATGATCAAAGAGGATGACAGCACTCAAAAGGTGTAACTAACAACACCTTTGCGCGGCTGATCACAGAAGTATCCCTTACCAGTCCCAGGGCTAATCCTCTGTGAAAGAGCATCACTTGGTTGAGTAATGGGTCCTAATGTCGACACGAGAGGTGCCCAAAGTAATACTGATTACACGGTGGACTTATTCACCCCCTGTTGGGGCTACCGTCCTATTTGTATCACTGTTTTGTCATGAATACGATCTGGTATTTCAATTGTCACTGTTTATTTCAGTGCTGCTTTTGTCGAAATTTATTTTTGTAAAATAACAAGACTCGGCTTAAAAAAAGATCAATAAGAGGTAGGTATCTATTAAATTTCTTAATCAAACAAAGAGGAATCTTAAAAATTCATCGGCGAAATTTAATTTATTTTAAAAATTCTCAAATCGCCATCCCCAGTGACGAATTAATTAAGTCTCCGAGCATAAAACTGCGAACTCTCTGAAAAATGAAGTCATGAACTCGACGTTCCCCTTTTTCTTTTTTAAATTAGCACAAAACGAAACATTTCTTCGTTCATTAACTCTCCCTGGACTAATTTGGAAAGAATTTGCACCCCAAAGAACATTCCGATCTCGTATTAAACCGTTATGAAAAACTCTGATTCTTTTTTTTCTTGGCCCCTTCCCAATAGCAGCGGTATATTGGTGGTACTGCGCTTTTAAAAAGGATCTTGAAATTTTATTTGTATTTCTTAAAGAAGATTGATTGGTATTTTTTTGATGTTAAATCGTGATCTTGATTAAAAATTCTTAATGGATTCTTTAGTTCCCGCTTTTAGATTATATAAAAGTTAAGAAAATTCGCATAAGAGAGGAAAACCGAGAATGGTTTCGTAATGAATACATATAGAAACCGAACTAGAATAGTTGCTAATGGTAATGTTAGTGTTTAAGTTCCAACCCTTCCGTCAGGGTGTGTTGCTGCAGCAATTAAAGTTACTGCTCTAATTATCTTTGATGATACACAAGACAGCGTTGCTTATGATTATTATCTTTCAATTTCAACACTCCATAAAAAAGATAAAAATAAAAATGGTAAAGAATATAAATATAATAATGAAATTCTCTCTAATGGAAATTCTAACAAAGACGAACAAAATAACTGAATATACAGAAGCTCAAATTACTGCTGGTAGTGCGCACACATTAATCCTTGAAGCGAAAGATCCACTGTATTAAAACAGGGACTTCAGTCGGATTTGCTTTGACAGTCGCTTTGAAGTGCACCCAATGAATCTTTGCCACAATTGATGATTTAACTGGAAAATTTCATACGAGCTCATAGCAGTAAATAATCCAAAACACCTATAAAATCGGTGGTGAAGTTACTGTTTGGAACAAAAAAAAATGTTTAAAAATATCTACCCAGTGCTTAATTATAGAACGACGAATTATAGAAGGACCACCAGAAAAAACAATTTTTCTCTATAAATAAACGAACATTAAGGGACAGCAGAGGTGTTACGTCTATTTTCAGTAAACAAATCCCGAAGCCGTGTTCAAAGAGGTAGAAAGAATGCCGTAATGTCACAACTCTCCGGTTGGTAATGAACCGTTCGGTAATGCGATGGAGCAGACAGCATGTCCTAGCAAACCGTGCTTCATTGGTTCACCGGGTGTACAAATATACGCAACCCATAGTTCTGGTGCACACATGCATGTAAACATCGTATAATCATATTGTTGAATGTTCCACTTTTCTATCGCACTTACTCTCTGGGGCTTGATGTTCGAATTTAATCCTTATGCAGTAGCGAAACACACCGCCATTTTGTTATTTTAATTTTTAATGAGGGACAAATTTTAGATAGGGGGTTATTTCTGTAACCAGAATTCATTATTTCTATATGATCTGAATTTCATACAAAATATTCCGTTTGAAATTTCTATATATTGAATACCAAAATAAAAAAAAATAATAATGAAGAATGAACTATCAGGATGAACGCAGAAAAAAATTATATTTGATCAAGAAGATTGTGTTTCTTTCCTTGTGAATAATTTGTAGTAAATAAACAAAGAAAAATACCTTGCTGGCGTTGAAAACATAAACATGCATATTTACACAAATCAGCTCACAGTAATGTGAAGAAACGCAACTGTAATTAAACCACGCAGTATATTTTAAATGTATATTCCGACAGTTATCATTAAAACATTCTTGTAAGTCGAAGGAAACTTCTTCAAGTAATTTTTTCTTTTATTAATATTTATTACATGTTTAACACATCAAGTTTCTCATTCGTCTTTGTATGGAAGAAATAACACATGTATTTCATACCATGTTAACGATAATGTGTTAAACGAAATGATTACGGGAAAACGGAAAGGCTAGAAATTAAATTCTCTTGAGAAATTAAAATAAATAAATTTAAAACTGATACGGAAAGCTTAACAGTATAACAGAAATATTTCTTGGAAATCACAGCAAAATAAGAAACAGATAAGGTGTGAACAATCAATTAGCCACGGTAAATTTTCATTGAACATGAAGCAAGAAAAGCGCAAAATGAGGGGAATGCTTTTGCTATTACGCAGATTTGAGCATAATCGAACAAAAAGCAAGAAAGTTGAACAGCATTTACAAGAAAAACGCAGTTTGATCGTCCAACGTAAAACATTTCAATACTTCAGCCTCAAAACATAATCATCATGAAATCGGTTACAAAATTCAAACCTTTACTTGTTCGAAAAAAGTCACTTTTTTATACCGCGATCTCCCGACAAGACCTTAAGTATACAATTCCAAATCTATTAGTGTTGGAAAGAAAATACAAACTCAGAGAAAATTAATATTTGTTTCTTTAACCTCAAATTAATCTGTTCTGATAGTAACTAATATTATATTAACAAATTTGTCAGACGCTTTACACAGAATTGCAACCAGTAATACACTGAAGAGACAAAACAACAATTAAAAGAAAGACTAACACAATATACCAGATTCTGTACTGTACTCAGTAAACATCTTGAATATTCTCTTGATGAAAATGTAGAAACTCTAGACCAGCAGTTCTCAACCAGTGTTCCGTAAACTTGTTGCAAGTGTTCCGCGAAATTTTGAAAGATCATTATAAGATTTATCTTGATCTTTTCTTTATATTAGATATTTAGTCAAGAATCCCTCAATTCCTTTTCTGTTAAAAAATCCCTAAGCCGAGAGATTTATCCCTCAACCTGGCAACACTGGCATGCACAAAACCGAGCTGATAACATGTTCTCGCTGTAAACGCCTTAAACGCAGAGAACTAGCTTCTTGGGTGCAAGTGCTGTATCAGTCTATCTAAAAGTCAGTTATGTTACAGTCGTTCATTGCATTTGACAAAATTCGTTGTGAAACTTTGCGTCTTAAATTAGGTAATACCCGGGTAATACTAACACTATTTTACTAATAACTTTAATAGTCAATTACTATTTCTAATTATTATTAGTTGTTTTGATCATGAACTTAAAATTATACGTAGTAAAATAAGAAAGATTAATAGGCAATATTTGAGAGAAAAAAATGTCAAATTGCACAAGGTATTGCATATGAAGAAAAATTGCTAAATAGCTCAATGGTTTCCGTGAAGTTGAGACGCCATTTTACTACGAAGCATGCCAATCTTGCTTCAAAACCTAAAGATTACTTCAAGAGACTGGTGGGCATGCATGTTAAATAAGTAAAACATTTTGAAAAAACTGCCAGAATTTCTGATAAGGCTCAAATTGGTAATTATAAGGTAGCGGCATTAAAATTAAGATCACATACCATAGCAGAGTCTCTTGTTTTACCAGCATGTTGTGAGATAGTTAAAGTTATGTTTGGCGACGAAATAATGAAAATTCCTCTTTCAGACGATACTATAAAAACAATTAAGGATATGTCAGATATTGTTGAGGAAACAGTTATAGATAAATTTTTCAAACTGACATTAGCGGTAGAGCTCATATACTAAGATTCGTTTGTTCTGTTTATGAAAACCAAATAGTGAATGAATTTCTATGCTGCAGAAAACTTACCAGACGTACGTACAACAGGACAAGATATTTTTGACTACATCGTATTTAGAAATATTTAAAATATCATGGGACCTATTTGCAGAAATTTGTACGGACAGTGATCCATCAATGATAGGCTCTGTTAAAGGATTTGTTAGCCTTGCAAAGACAAGAAACTCAGATATCAAATCTACGCACTGTTTTTTACACAGAGAATCCCTAGTTTCGAAAAGATTGCTGCCGACATTAAAAGCTGTATTGGACCAAATTGTAAATATGGTAAGCTCTTTGAAAACTCGCCTCTTTAGAAAACTCTTCTTGTCTATGGAAGCTCAATACCAAACTTTGCTTTTGCACACTGAAGTAAGATGTAGGGGTAAAGTGATATGTAGAATCTTAGAACTTAAAAATGAATTGTTGGCTTTTTTCTGGGATGAAGGTACAGATTCTTTTGTAAAATGCCTTAACAATGATACTTGATGTGCCAAAATGGCATATTTAGCCGATATTCTTAATTATTTAAATATCTTTAAGACAAGTATCCAAGGAAGTAATGAAAATATTTTAACATCAACGGACAAATTGTCAGCATTTCAAAACAGATATCTCTTTAGAAAAGTCGTATATTAGGAAAAAAAATACACTAGATATGTTTCCTTCACTTTAGGATAAAAATGTCGAGGAAATTGTTTCTATTGTGAAAGAACATTGAATATTCTTCGATAAAAATTTAGATAGTACTTCCCAAAAGTAAAAAGAATATTCATCCATATTTCTGTTGTTAGTTTTATGACTTGGGTCGCCTTGTTTATTATTATTAACTCTAGTGTTCCACAAGATTTCTTCACATTCAAAAGTGTTCCGCGACTGAAAAAAGGTTGAGAATCACTGCTCTAGACGTTAAGAGAAATCAAGCAATAAAGAATACTTTTTGAAATGGATAACGAAGAAGATGTCAGTAATTTGAGTTTTGGCTAGTTTAGTGTCTCTTGTCTATCAAATTTATGTTTTTACTATTTATTGAGTTTTCTTGATACTGAGAATCGAAGTTTTAATATTCTAAAATAGTAATACAATGATAATTAGGTTGCTATTTTTGATTTTTCTTGCCTTCATCATCAAACCACCACAGTAATAATTTCTCATGTTTGTTGATTATGGTTGTTGATGGCAAGAAAACTGCAGCCTAGGTCTTCCAATGGTTGCAGATATTCTTATGACGATGGCTAATATTTCCTTTCATCGTTGACTGAATTGATTTCTAGTTATCATCTAGTTTTCTATTTTGTCCTCTTTTTGGTCATATGATATTTAAGGAAGTATTTATTTTCTTGCTTCTTAATCATGGTACAACTTCCAATAATTCTTCAAGTTTTAACAAAAAGGATTCTTTTCTAGTTTGGATACCTACTTGATTATTTGGACTGTCAGTATCAAGTAAATTTGGGCATCTGTTGAAAAATTTCTAAGTAAAATCTTTCCAAAATATAAAAAAGAAAAGATCTTTACATAAATTTGCATTTCTGGAATTTAGAGTCCCAATGCTTTCCTTTGTACAAAAAACTAAGAAGATTTCATTCATTCGTTGATAATGTTGAGAGTATTCCTATTATTATTTAAAGACACAGGGATAATCTTGCTCGCTCTTACTAATTTTGCATTATCTCTGCAATGCTTTTATAATAGACTTAAAACTCAGACTATGGTTATTCCTAAGAATAATACTGTTTCTCATTTTTTCATTCGTACTTTGATGCAAAAGAACCACAATAACAAATGAAATAGAGGAAGACAGTTTAATTATACTTTTAAAAACCAAACACTTACAGAGTGTTACAATTTTCTGAATTTCCACTTTAGTATTCTTATTTTTTCCAAACAGTAGGACAGTTGTGGTCGTGATGGGTCTATTCTTTGACCTCCGAACTCACACAAGCTGACCGCTCTAGATTTTTTTGTATGGAGGTTTGTAGAAAATATTGTCTACGCACAGCAGAATTCTGTCTTGGAATGATACCATCAGCATTTGAGAAAATCACATTGAAAATGGTGATTATGTTGAGTCTTCAGTAAACTACCATTCATATAGATAGTAGGAAGGTATTTAAATTACTTTATTACCACACAACAAAGATTCTGAATTATCCTTAATCAAACGGATCACCCTGTACGTGGTTCTTTTTGGCAGCTTTGTATAGTTTCTTTGTGTAATGTAGTCTATATAACAAATTTGTTTTTAGGTACAAAACAAAGTCTTTTACAAAAAGTTCGTTTATAATAACACACCTTCATTAAAAACTTTAAATATTAGAGTTCAATGTATTTAATTTAATAAAAATCAATATAATCGATAAACAAGGTGGCTTCCTGTAAATGCACAGCAGTAATAAATCTGCCAATATTAAAATGGATATCAGAAAGAAAAAGAATCTACCAAGAAAAGGATTTATAACTTTGTTTTAATTGCGCTGAAACGAAACAAGCTAAGTCCAGGATTATTAATGAGAGGTTTTGTATCGTTTCATAATCGTCTTTTACAACAGCCCTTCTAATTTCTCAAAAACCACGCAATGGTATATTTTAGATAAATCTTAATTTGGATGACTAGAAAAAGGATTGTGTATTAAAATTAAGAATAGAATAAGAGGGTGGACATCCAGCAACCCTTTCCAACAGGGCGAAATGTTATTAATTATGAAGTTATACATGCAGAGGATAAGAATATTACAAGACGAAATCTCAAAACTAATTTGTTTTTACGAAGTTAATTAATTAAAAATGAAACAGTGTTTTTGAACCACTCAAGAGACGGAAGATTATACAATAGAAATGATGGTAATTTATAGCAGTGGAGTGGATGAATTTTCTTCCACGAAAGAGAATAAGATGTTTATTACTTTTAAAATACATTTGTCTTAAGTTTAATTATATCGTGTCATTTTGTAGTCATTAGGATTTTTGTAATTCCCAAAACTTGTTTTTAAATTATTGTTCTGTGTCTCTGTCTTCTTTTTTTGTTAACTTCTCGAGATCCCCTTTTTTATGACAGGAAAGAAATTCTAATTAAACTATCGCTATTAATAAAATATTTATTTATAGGTATCACGTTATAAATTCCTCCTAGATAAGTGTAAGCTGTTTTAAACTAAAATAATCCAAGAGAATTTTCTTGTAGAAATTTCCCTAGTACCCGGTTTTATTAACTATTAAAGATCATTAGATAGGCGCGGCGGTTTTACTCGACTAATTCGCTTCCGTGAAAATGGGAGATTTCTGCGTTTTGCATTATTAATGATTCTTAAGATGATGATGAAACGAGATATCTGGTTATGGTTTAACTATAATATCAAGATTTGAAAACTTCCCCCCTCTACTGGCCTTAATAAAACTTCCCATTTCAAAAATAAAACCAATTTTAATACCTTTCCTTACCTTTTTTTTATTTTAATATAACCGTCACAAGTGATGCAATGATATTTTTTAGCAAACTCACGTTATAATGACTAGTTTCAAAAACATTCTTTTTTTTGGTCCATTTTACTGGGATGCTACCCTAAAATTATCTTTTTAGAAGTTAGTCCCTACCTATAATATACACCCTTAAAGCTCAACTTTGCTTAACTTAAAAAACATCTGGCTTTAGAAAACTAAAATGATACATTACGAGTGTGACTGGCACATTTTACCCCAGTTTTGCATTTGTAATTATAGTTTAGGTCGTGTGCGAACTTGAACTGGGCCATATATTTTTCTAAAAGAACCATTTAAAACGCGTACGTTATCCTGGGAACATATCAAACTTGCCAAGTTTTCAATTACATCATTTGTAAACCGTATACAACAGTTGTTATTTTCTTTCTTTATAGTAAGATAAATAATTAACTGGGAAATCGCGTGATTGCACTTTAGAAACTGACCGATTTTAAGCTCTTTTCTAGAAGATATTAAAACCGCAACCACAAAACAGGGGCACTTAAATAAAGGGAATCGTTTTTACGTATTCAAACTGGAAATGATTTATTTCAAATATATTTGTGGTTAAGTGGAGGTCTGCATTGGACACAATAGTGGTTTTTTCTCAATAGTATAGAAGATAGGGGATTAAAATTACACAGTTTAGTCAAAAAATTGAGGGTTTCTAAAAATATATGTGTATTGTAATATGACAGTTGTATAAAAACATGCACATAAATTTCCCTTTTTTCGTATTAGAAAGTATTAGAAATTCCCATTGTTATGATATGTTATTTTGACTTTCCCTATAAATTAAAGTGGGGTTCTTTTAAGCCCATACAATTACCAGAAAGTCAGTATTTCTGCTCTTCCCACAGATACTTTATCACTAATTCCCAGAACACTAAAATCGGAATGTTTAATGAATGATTGACAAACTTCCATAAGGCATACGTACAGTTCCTCACCAAATTATTAGACTCAAATTTCTGTTGAAATAGAAAAAAGTTAAAAAAGGAGTTCTAAATTAAATTTGGGCACCCTGCATCTTGGACACAGTGTATTATATAATAAAATAGTTTAACGGTTTTAACCATATTTAACTGTAAGTAAATCTTACAATCAATAGAACAAGTAAAATGTCTTGGATAGTTCTCTGAGACCAATAATATCTTTGTAAGAAATTTCTCAATTCTCAACAAATAGAATTGAAGAAACTGAAACGCTATAAAAGCGACAGCTCAAGAGAAAAGAACTTTAAGTGACTAATAACGTCAATGTCAAGAAAACAACAGTTCTCATGAAAATTTCCACAATTAGAAAACAAACAGCAAAAAACCATGTCAGTAGTTGTTAGAAGAGCAATAAGAATTTCGCCCAGATAGTAGAATAATAATCTATAGGCTATTTTGTGTAGTGAACCAAAACAATACTTATCGCAAAAATGATCCATAACTGGCATAAGGAAAGCACAGATATCTTGAAATATATGTTTGTCATATTTATGATTATGGCCAGTCTCAGGATTTAGTGTGCCCTGAAACAACATAATCGTTTTATGCTCTTGCACTTTACACCAAGCAATATTGAAAGTCTTCCGACCTAGAAGACTTAAGGTAAAAATGTTTGTTAGTAAGAGAAGCTTCAACCATTCAAATAACTTAACATACTCAACAAACCCAACCGGTTCAGAAAAGTCAAATACTAATTCAAATTCCTGGACAATTCAAAGAATATTAGTAATTCAAACAGCTCTATGGGCACGCAAAGGCTTTATAGACCCAAAAATCTAAACATTTGGAAATATAGTGTTGCCAGTCGAAACGTCACTTTGGGACCATACCTAGATAGATGTCATGCATACTGTAATATGTCTTCTTTAAAGAGTCTGAGCTAAAGAGTTTTAACTACAGTTATTTAAAATATCTAAAATAAAAAACGATAATGGATATCTAGAAGACCAAAGTAGATACACAAACCTGAGCTTTGGTCTTATCAAAGTTTTAATCTAAATTCTACTATAAAAAGCTTCCGTTTGTGTTTGATTGCTTCATATATTGCCTTGATCCACATGTTCTCAGCGCCTATGCAACTTTCCTCTCTAGACAAAGGGAGTTCACAGTTTCATGCAATTTTATACTTTAGTACTAAAGCAAAAGAAAGTATTTCCATATTTAAGATTATGTCCATGATAGTGCACATTTGCAATGTTATCAGAAAATGGCTTTCTCTTTCAAAAGATAATTTTGCAAAAGCTTGAGCACGAAAGGGTCAACTGGTGATACTATCCGATCTATTGAGCAAGTAAAATGAAGTGACAGCAGCAAATACAGTCTTGTCATAAAAACATGTATGAAGCTACTCAATTTTTTTGCTCCAGGAAGTTTTGTTTTCGAATCTGTCTATTTTGCTTTTCGGTTTTTTTGTGCAGTCAAAGTATCTAAACCATCTAGTTATTGCATTTGTCGTTTAGATAATCCGTTTCTTTTTTGGTTTGTTCGCCCCCATATCCCTGCGCCCGGGCGCAATTCTAATAAGTTTTCACATACCATGAAATTTAATAATATAGAACTTCTTTTAACCACATTCACATGAAATATTAATTAGAAAGACATAAGATTAATCAATATATTTAAATCAAAAATATCGCAAAAGAAATTTTGATCCCAGAACCGCAACAAGTTCAATAGTCTCCAAGTAATGATTGATTTTGTTGAAAGTAATGTTTGCTGTACATTAATCTTTGGTAATAACTTATTATAATATCGTAGGACTGAACCAGAAGTTTTGTTTCTGGGAATATAATAAGTACATTGTTTTACTTAAGAAATGGGCTCAAAAGCCTAATCTCATTCCACTTTGAAATTTTATATTGCAACTCTTTTTAAGACAACCAATCCTACAGCCAGTCATTATCAACGATCAATGGTAAGAGCTGTCGATAAATGGTAGGAAATAGTCAAAAATGAAAAAAATACATTTGCAATCGTTAATTTTAGAGCAATTCCTAAAGCCATTAATTGATAGTTTTCCGACTTACTGAGTTTTTGGTCAGACACTGTTACAATTTATACACATGAGTGATTCTTGTAGGCATATCACTAGCGCTTTTTGTTTCTCTTGGTAATGTCAATTTTCTAAATCCAAAAAATATTTTATTAAGTCGATTAAATCAATGAGAACATATCTTCCCAATCGATATCACTATCACTATAATTTTTATCTGCTGTTTCTTCTTTCGGACTCTTCTTTGTCTTGAATGAATCCAAGCAAGTGATGGTTCCAATGTCGATATAGACCGATAGGTATATGGTTTTTCTAAAAGTCACTTAAGAAAAGATCTTAGATGTAAAAATAATTCTCTACTGGAAAATTAGCTAAACGGGAAAAAGAAACTACCAATTCATCACTAAGTTTACAGCTTTTGGTCTATACCAATACCAAGTCAAATTCCTTCGACAGCTTGCGTTTTAGCTTCCAGATAAGTACTCGGATGTTGTAAAAAAAAGTCCAAACATATATTAGACATGCTGTTGCTTTTTTGACAGGCTTTTAGATCTTTAGAAATCTACTGAGTCTATTCTCTGCTTCTTTTGATTTAGGTCATTGATTATGGTTTTTAAATTTTTTTTTAGGTTGCCCAATAAACAATACATTTTATCCCAACAGTTATCACCCGAGTAACTGAAAGTTCTGACAACTTCTCATAATAGATCACCTCATGAGCAATACAAGTACATTTTTATCGGTTTTTAAATTGCAAAACTCTACAAAATAAATGAGAACAATAAACGTCAAAAGTATGGTTTAGAATTACAGAAATAAGGTGGCAGACAAAGACGGTGAAAAGAATTTGTAAAGGAAGCAACGCAACATTAACTGTTCACCAACGTCTAAAATGTATTGTAATGAAAACATAATAATACCAGAGCAAGAACAGAATTAAAAATATACAAAATTGTTTTGAAATTAGCAAGAATGTAGTTATCAAGCAATCTTACAAATTAAAAGAATGTGTAAAAGAGTCAAAATGAATTTTAATAGTGTTAATTTTATGTTACGTACCGACAAATAGTATAAACCCCTCAATTAAAGTTTTCATCATAGAAATATCAATGTTAAATCTAAACATGTATGAGAATAAAAATTTTTCTCTCTCCATTCGACAATTTACTACGAAGTAACAGTTTAAAAACAATGTAATAATTAACGGCAGTATTAATTACATAGTTATTTCAATTAAGTTAATATCTATTATTACACTTTGCAGTACATAAACTCCTTTTATTATATAAAACGTTAAACTAGTTAAAATTTTTCTTTAGTTAATATAATTATTTTCTATGAGAATTTGCCCACGCAATCATTTTCCGTACTTGTTCGTTTTATTTTATTTTTTTTTATTATTTCGTTGGAGAAATTTATGAAGATACATACTACATGTATGTAATGTATGGTATGAAAGTGAATAAACTGCTTGTATTCTTTTGAATTGCAATAATTGCATTAATGCAAGAAGGTTGGTTTTCCACTGTCTTTAACTCCAATTCTAACATAGTCTTAGTAATCTCATACGTTTTAATATAATAGAAATTTTAGGAAAACTTTTTTCGACAATTATTGCCGTTTTTGTGTTTCCACTTCCATTTGCTATGGTGGAGTATAAATATAAATCTTTCCATTTCATAGATCCTTAAATATATTTTGGCCAGTGGTTAGAGGTCTAGAGATTGCCCAAAAATAAATACACACCATAAAATGTATCAGTGTTAGAACGCCCAAATAAAGATAGGCTCGTGAAGGCAAAAATTGGCGAAACCAAGAAAAATCTCAAAGACATTGATATTGTATTGATGAACAACATAAATAGTTACTGTTCATCTACGATTTGGTTATTCAAGCATCTTGGTTATGGTAACCTGGCTTTGAAGATGCAGTTGAAGATCGCCGTAAAGCAACATTTTATCTTGGACCGACAAAGGTAGACTTGTAGTCGCTAATTAAACAATTCTGAGACTGAATTATAGGGAAAAAGTAACAAACAATGTTAGAATCGTTATTTAGGGCAAACACGTAAAAAGTCATTCTGCTACATTATACAACATTGAGAGTTTTGCTATCATACCCTAAATCAAACCTTGATCTTTTGCACTTTCTAATTGCACTTTTGCTCAAAATGGTATGTTCCTCAATTCCTTTTTACTTTTTAATTATGCTGAGCTTATTAATTTTCTAAATAAGTAGATATTATTTCCAATGAATATAATTAGTTTTCTCATATCAAAACGTAATATTCTAAAGTAGTAGGTACTCACATTATACATAAATGTTTTGGGTCAAAGGTATCAATCAAATCTGCTTATAAACTGGAAATTATTATTTTTAATTAAAAAGAAGTTTCCTCTGCGGTTATTTTACTGCAAATAAAATCATAAAGCCTATCTTAATTTTAATAATAGTAATTACATTTTTATCAAATGGATTTTAACTTCCATGCTAATCAAAGATAAAAGCGTCGAAAATTTTAATTACAGTTATAAATGTTTAGTTGTTCGTTAGAAACAAGAAGGAAAAAAAAGTAACAAACATAACAATAAAAGATAAGCCTCGTTTCTTTATATAAGCCGATGAATATTAAATAAGAAATTCACACGCACACTGCAATCAAATGTAAAGGAGAGATGTGAGTGTCTGTGGTTGAAGAAATAATTACAGGCCGCTATTTCGCTTATTCTCGATCTGCTACTCAATGCTAAATGCTGTACTATTAGATAATGGAACTTATTCCGAGGGGTGGAACATGCTTCTGATTTGCTTTATCATGCCAGTCCTTTGATGGAATCGAATACTAGCCAACAACCGTTTTGCTATTTTAATTTAGAGTTTTTAATAAGACGACTTCTGATTCATCATCATCATTGTCTTAAATTGATTTTATGTATGGGGTAGTTGGATCAAAGTAAATACAGAAAATGAAGGTAAATAATACATTTGTATGACTGGGATATAAGGCCCTAGGGTTATTATTAATTATAATAATTGATGCAGCCGTTGGTTTTGAATAACTCAACGAAAATTAACGACATACATCATTTGAAGGCAGAGCTCGTTTAATTTTTATTCTTAAATTGCGCAATTAAAGCACAATGGTCATTTAGATGTTTATCAAAGCAGTTACTAATTCGAATTTGGCGTTGTTAGAATCGTGGCTGTCCGGCCTATGTGGACCCCGCCAAAAATGTCCATCAAAAAATACGAAAGCTCGATTTAATTCAGTGAAAAAAGAAGGGTACGAGGCGGTGGTTTTCCAGCTTTATAAATTATCGTGTGCGTTCGTATATGCAAAACATCAAAACGTTTCAGAGGGCACATTTACCCAATGTCAATCAAACCAGTGTTCAGAAAGCTTGATACAGATCGCGTGTTAACCGTTTAACCTTAGCTTGTAAGCTGCATAAGGCTTATAGTCGCATGAATTTAGTTGCAACACGCGAACGCAATGCACGCAACTTGCATAAGTTTACAAACGTACGAGCGCTTTTGGCCACAACACACAAGGAATCGTTAAAAGCACTCGAAAACGCCGATTCTGCTGATCGTACTTTGCAATTCCACACCTCCCAGACAAAAACCACAAATTATGCCAAATATGCAGGTACTACCACTCATCATCGTCTACCTAATTTTACTATATGATGACTTAGTCAAAATCAAGTTTTCTTATTTTTCTTTAATAAACTTTCACCTATATCGATATTTAGAAGGAATGAAAGTTGCAAAAATAGAGTATTTTGGAAGAGCAGGTCTATATTTAGAATTATCTTTCTAATAGTTTTATTCAGTTTAAAAATAGATCGAGACTATATCAAACAACTGCTACTTATAATAAATTTCCTTCTGAAATTTTGCGCTTGTATACAAGAGAAGAAAAAGCCAATTCACCTTCAAGCGGCTGTCAATCAAAAAAGAACCTGTATAAGAATAACAACAACATAAGTTTTTATAATTGCAAAGTAAACTTAAATCTCTTTTTATTTGTTTTTATTTCGTAACTTCCTAAAGTTTTCATGAATTACGGTAAATTTTATGCGTAGTGTTTTAAACCCTTTTAATCAAGAATGCGCAAATATTATAACAAATCTTTACAGAATTCTTAAATCTTTATCAATTACTTTTATAGTAAACCTCGTATAGTTGCGTATTAAGATAAAATCAATGATAATATACAATACTTATAAACTAAGAAGATTAAACTGTGTTGTAACGAACTAGGTCAGAAAAGTTTCTTTCCTGTTATTTGAAGTTTTGCTCACTGTGCTATATAAAATACAAAATTAAAACAACTGTGCTGAGTTAGAAACATATTAAAAAGTTCTTAGAAAAATGCAATGATTTTTCACTTTAAATGATTAGTACAAAGAAATGCCATTTTATTAGATAAAAATTATGAACATGCAGTACGGAGATATTTAAAAATAGGCCCTATACGATAAAAAGTTTCATTCAGAAGAAACCAGCTTTCCTTTTAACTACCATTTGATTTGCTCCTTGCAGAAATCAGTACGAGTTACATATTTTGACATACACATTTAAGATATAACAACGACTACCGAGTAAACTACGCACTAAGTCACAAATATTTCTGCTTCACATGATAAAAGCAGGATTACTTAAACATCTTAGCATTATTATAGTATAGTACAGAAAAAACAGATAATAATAATATCAAAATAAACCTTTTGTCTAATATTTAGATTGATTTCAAAAGAGTATCTTCATTTTTGCTTTATTCATATCTGCACGTTATCTTTTAAACCAGCCAGCCTATACAGTTCTGAGTTTTGCCACCTAAACCTTCCAGTCAGTGTCTCCTACCGATGAAGTTTTAAAACGCTAGCAGATTCTATATATTTTTGATTCCATATCAAGAAAAGACTGGCAAACAGTTGAAAGCTTCATTGAGAACGATCAAACCACTACTTGTAAGTATACCTCACGTCAAGTGCTCGGTTAGTTTTAAACCAAAGCCAAGGGTTCTTATTCAAATTTCATAGGTTTGGCTTCAGAAAGATCCTACTGAAAACAGTAAATATTTCTCGTTGCCTTTTT
This sequence comes from Ignelater luminosus, assembly GCA_011009095.1. Lineage (NCBI taxonomy): Eukaryota > Metazoa > Arthropoda > Insecta > Coleoptera > Elateridae > Ignelater > Ignelater luminosus. The sequence continues at coordinate 137,924 of VTPC01003116.1, forward strand.
CCTTGGGATTTAAAAAATCTTTCTTGCAACTCAGTTATTGAGTTTAAAAAAGTTATATTAACTGTACCTGTAGCGTTAATACAAGCGTCTATCACAAATCTTAAATTAGATGAAGCCAAAATTGTTTTAATGGATATGAAAAACCATGAGTCTGATAATTTCATGTTAAATAGTAATAATAATAGTAAAACATATCGCAGACCATCGCATTACCGTCCCATACGCTGATAGTCCGTTTAATCATAATTGTAACGGAAAGCAATTTTCGGATAAGTAGTACAGGATGAAACGTAGAAATGATGAAAAGAATACACTCTGAGAAAGGGAATACGTATATTACTACCTGCTTCCAGACTTAGTCCACAAAGCACCTAATGTCACAGGATGCTAGTAAAGAATATTATTTACTTTTTTCGGAGAAAATATCCAGTAATATAGAGACAGAGTTTTCGCAAAGACTTTAAAATATGTTTCTAAAACAGGAACCAGATTTTCTTAGAAAAATTGTTAATTTTCTTCTTCCCCTATCTCAGTTCTCGTTTAACAAGCACAATTTTAAAATTTTCTCCTAATAAGTACCATAGCAGGGGTATTTCAAATTAACTTTCAAAGATTAATTCTCCATTCCTAACACCAAACTACGCGAGTTGTTTCAGTTAGATTTTATTTCTTCCGAAACAAGTACTGCAGGCATATCAATTCAAAGAACCCTGTACGAGGGTGGTCTGAAAAGTCTCCGACCTAACAAAGATACAAGACGTTTTTTCTGAAAATTTTTTTTTATTTTTCAACATAGTCTCCTTGTAACTCTACACACTTCTCCCAGCGATGCTCCCATCTCTGTAACCCGTCCAAATAGTACTCGGCATTTTTCTCTGCAAAATAATTGTTCACGAAGGTGATTGCCTCTTTATTTGACGAAAATATTTGTCCTCCGAGCGCAATTTTTAGATGAGGGAACAAAAAGAAGTCGCTTGGGGCTAGATCTGGTGAGTAAGGCGGATGGTCAAGTAGTTCAAACCGTAATTCGTGGATTTTCGCCATGGCAATTCCTGAGGTGTGAAACAGGATTTTCTTTTTCTGCAAATGTGGCCGTTTTTTCGCAAGTTCTGCCTTCAGTTTGTCAAGTAATGATGCATAGTATGCTCCTGTAATGGTTTTTCCTTTTTGAAGATAATCGATTAAAATAACTCCATGACTATCCCAAAAAAACAGTCGCCATCACTTTCCCAGCCGAAAAAACAGTTTTTGCTTTTTTTTGGAGCCGGCTCCCCCTTTGCAGTCCACTGTTTGGACTGTATTTTTGTTTCGGGCGTATGATGGTGTATCCAAGTTTCATCTACAGTAATTAATCGGCGCCAAAACTCGGATTTATTTCGCCTAAACTGCGCCAAAAGAGCTTAGGAAATATTCATTCGAACACGTTTTTGGTCTAACGTGAGCAAACGCGGCACCCAACGCGCGGACAGCTTTCTCATTCCTAAATGTTGATTTAATATGTGACAAACACGTTCTTTTGACATGTTCATAACCTCTGCTATCTCTCTCACATTTGGTGAACTTTGGCGATGTTTTCGTCGGTAGTTGCAGTTTTTAGACGTCCCGAACGTTCATCGTCTCCCAAGCTCTTACGGCCACGTTTAGATTCAGCAGCCCAAAATTTCACTGTGGTAAATGATGGTGCAGAGTCCTCATACACAGAATCCAACTCATTTTTTATTTGCGAAGGCGTATTGCCTTTCAAAAACAAATATTTAATGACAGCTCGATACTCGATTTTGTCCATTTTCACAAAAAAACTCACATCAACTCACTCAAACGACTGTTACATAAAAACTGCGCGTCCAAAATGGCTGAAACTTTGGTGAGTAACTGTCAACAGATGAACAACGAAATTCAGTAGCTTTTATTTACGAGTGCTGCCATCTTCACGTTGAGGTCGGAAACTTTTCAGACCACCCTCGTATACTAGCAATATGAAGTCGCTAACAAGCCAGAAGAATAGTACTCGTATCTATAACGCTTCTCTGTCTATATAGTCAGTTTTTAAGCCAAGCTCAAACTTGAGCTCTACTCAAGCGTGCTCTAATATTTTAAGGATGAGATTTAACTCGGAAATACGACCTTGCACGCGTATTCAGATGCAAGGTAAAAGACAAGGAGACTCGAGTTTAGCTTGTGAGATAAACATTCGCCCTAAACCAATGCGTGCTTGTTGGAATCAAGCATAGACTTACTGAAATATGACTATAAATATAGGCATACGTTAATTCGAAATCTTGAAGTTTGCATTCATACTTTTAGCATTTAGTTACTTTAGGAAGAAAGTTCTGATGGAAGAGACACTTGACCCGTCACCAACTTGGGCATTTACTACATTTGCTATTTCTTTCTTTGTTTTGCTCCTTTTTCTTCCATTGCTTTAAATATAATAATAACGAAATTTAGAAATGGTCTGAATTGAAGCGTATTTTCAGTATTCTTTGAAGACTTTTTGTCCATACAATGAAAACTTGTTGACCTTTTGGTTCCGTGTTTGTATCTACCATCCTCTATGAATTTGTGGACAAAGTAGAATTCTATACAGCCAGGGGAATTTACCTGAGGATCCAAGCCATCAACCTTATTTAACTCATGCTTGAGAAGGTTTTTGCATTCTACGACGTCTTCTTCAGCCTTACTTCCTGAAATGAACCTCTCCTTGCTTATCTATAATTGTTACATCCGGGTATCGTTCGACTACTACACCTACAGCAACCTAGGTATCTGCTATGGCGTGCGAAAGGATCCTCTGACTCCCTGTCATCCTTATTTGAAGATGTATGCGATTTTGCTTGTGCCTTTATCGTTCGTTTTCAGTATTAAACCCAGTACTGAACAATAGTATGTGCAGCTTTTTAAAGTTTTTGGGTGGCACACGCCCCACTATTGGAATCAGTAGCGACCGATTTTCTATTTATCCTGGCGTGGTTCACACCACTTCAAAATTTAAGTTTTTATCGAGGTTGTCTCTTCTTAATCCAAGAGAAGACGAAACTAATTTTTAAATACATTTTATACTTTTTATTACTCAGTAACTCTAAAATGTTAAAGATTCCTGACAAATGGCAACAGTAGTGTCATGAAGATAATACCATGGCCAACCAGCACAGGTATAGATTATAATCTGAACTGGATTATACTGTTACTATGTAATCAGAAAAGTTGTTTAAATATCTAACAGTTAGTTTTAATTTTTAGTTTCACTTTTGGTAGGTTAAATTCTAGTAGAGACAAAAATTTGTTAAAATAAAGCCTATAATAAGCAAGCACCTACGATTGGAATTACTTTTCTTATTCTTATTAGCAAACTACAAATAGATTCATGGAAGCAAATGCCTAGGCGCTTCTTTTTACCATACAAGTTCCCTGTTAGTAACAAATTGCTGGTTGCAATGAAACTTCACAAAGCAAAACTGTAATAAACAAGTAAACTCCAAGGCAATCTTATAACAGTACACGTATTGGAAAAATGAACAGATGTTGAAAGATTAGTTTGAAAGTTTCAAATTAAAAACCTTAAAGTCGTGTCTTTCGAAATATTCCTTCAAATGTACAGTAGAAACTCATTAAACACAACGCTGCTTTATTCAAGATAATTAGAATTTCCCTCCATTATTTGATAATTAATAAACTTGTATTAGCTGAAGCAATCGCTAATAACATTAATGTCGACAACTAAAGTTGTCAATTTTAGTGAATAGTCTTCAGTTCATACCATTTCGGGTAATCCAGCATCCGGAATTTTAGTAAGTGCAAAGCTTCTACGTACACCAAGAGATGATTTGCAGACTTATTGGATAGACCTCGTATTTGGTAATCAATATCAAAGCGATTAGTTCTCGTTAGAGTTTCAGCGAAAAATCTATTTTAATCAGCCTAAAATGCACTTACTTACATATAAAACTGACTCTCTATATTTAATAATTAGTTTTTCAGAGATGGCAATTTTAGTTGTTTAGAATTTAGAAACAAGAAAAAAGGTTTTTTAATTTTTCTAAATTAATCTTTTTTTCCTCTTAGTTCTTTTTCAAATACTGTTCCAGTTATCCCATATTGACATAGTTCAAAACTATTAATTCGCCAGCAAATTTGAGAAATAATGTCTGTGGTCTACCGCTTCCACTGTCAACAGTGCGGTTTGCGGTTTCCTCTACAGCGAGCGAGAGGACTGCGACATTAGCTAATGTATAACAACACTCGGCCAAAACAATCACTACCTTCGTACAGAGAGACGCACAAATACATACACATATTGCGACATTGGTCCTGTATATTTACATTGCAACATGCAGCTAATGTTGGCATAATGCAATTAATTGCATGTGCCTGCTGTATTGCACTGTAAATAAACTCTCTTGGTTTACAAATTGCGTTTCGAAATTAACACTCAATTGTATTTGCCTCCCATATAGATTTTACCTTTGATTAATAGCGCGGTATTAGTTTACAGTATAGGGCAGTGAAAATTAATTTTGGTAATTTTAGGGTAAATTTGAAAATGGAAACTTTATAAATGTATTGGTCCTAATTCTTTCATCAATGTCATAAAATAATATTTCTATTGCTGCTTTAATCCACCCTGTATAGTCGGCAATTAATAGACGAAATTGTTGCATACCTAGTAGTTTTAATCATTTTTCATATACAAAAAATTGTGTTTTAATTAAAATTTTACGTTGACCTGACATATCGTGGGACGATCCGACAAATATTAATGATCAATTCATTAGAAATTATTTATAGTTCTTGTTAGCGCATATTTAAAGTAGTTTCACATTGTGTGAAATTACAAGTTTTACAGCAATTAAATTTTTCGCACTACACCGTTTAATTGGGTCTTTATTAAATCTATATTAATACGTATTGTGAGAACCACTGCAGCATCTATTTTTTAATTACTAAATTTGCGTATATGTGTAACATAAGATGTTACAGTTAGTTCATCCTTCCAGTTCGTTAATTTTAGCCCATAGAAAGAAGAAAAACATAACAATAATAAATGTTCATTTTTCAGTTTTCAGCCAGACAAACTATGGCACTTAAAATCCAAACAGACACAACAATAACAATAACAGCCTTGGAAATCGTCCGTGGGCTACGATTCCACGCTGCAAATTATACACATTATTGAAATTGGTGGTATCGTCGAACCAATCAAAGTACTCATTTTTGAGTTCAGAAACTTGTATGCAAAATGGCGTAACCAATTCGAAATTTTTTAATAGGCGCATGTGTCAGAAAAATACAGCTGGTTGTGGAATATGAGTATATATTTCTCATGTCTTATACGGAATTTATGATTTTATCGTTTTGAGTAGGCGGCCCTAGACTATTTTTCCTTTAAACCATAATAATCTGCATTGTTTTTTAAGATCGTGTATCTGTGTTTTTCAGAATTGTATATGTAAATTTTAGCTAGAGGTTTTAAATATTTTAGATATTAATATTATATTTTTATAGTAGGGTAGATTAGTTGAGTTACGCATGCAATATAAACAATTTCTAAGAAATCACAACGCCAATACTTTATTAATTTTCATACAATTGAAATTTCTTTTTTGTCATGTTTTGATATTTACAAATTGCACATACATGTTTTAAATTACTCTTTCTCTCTCCTTCTGTTTTATTGCAAGCTCTAAACCTTTTTTGCATAATTACCTACTCTATGCAGTGTGTCCGAAAAGTATGGAATATCCTATATATCTCAGTAAATATGCATTTTATGGAAAAATGTTTCCTTGTTTAGTGTTTAGTTTTACATTACACAGCAATACCAAATAACTAAAAAAAAACAAAAACGCAAGGAATAATGCTTCGATTTTTTTTAATGGGAAGGTGCCTCTTTATTGTACTCATTTGATAGAGAATGTTTTTCTCTTTTCAATGATGTAAAACTTTGATACACTTGCATAAGTAAATTTTGATTAAAACGTAAAAAATTATTTGAATAACGCTTAAAAGTTTATTTATTCATCTGTTACCTTTCCAGACGCGGTCTTTTAAATTTTCAATATCATCCAGTCACATTATGGTCGGTGTGATACACTTTTGTTTGTTGCAACAATTGAATGCGTCGTAAAAATGTCAATTAATAACCGAACTGAAGCGAAAACTTATTCGTTTAATTAATTTAAGCATTTTGATTAACGTGAGGATAACAAAGTTACAAAAATACGACTTGCTATGGATCATTTATCAGAAAAACGTCGTATTGAAATTTTAATGATGCTGGGATATGGAGACAAAAGGAGAACGCAGGAGGAAGTTTGCAATTTGTTTAATAACGTGCACCCCAAATACCATATTTCTCAGTCTACTGTAAGTAAAATTTTGCATAAATTTCATGAGACGGGTTCTGTCAAAGATCGTCCAAAAACGGGCAGACCTAAAGCACTAAATAATGAACAACGTGAGAATATAATGTAATCCACATGTTTCTGTTCGACCAATTGCTCGTGAACATACTTTGAAGAAGTCCACTGCACACGAAGTTCTAAGAAAGGAGAAGTGGCATCCGTATAAACCTTGTATAGTTCAAGAATTATTAGAAGATGATTTAGATCGAAGATTGCAATTTTGCGAAGGCTTCAGAAAAATGCAAATTTTCATAAAAATATCCTCTTCATTGATGAGGCAACGTTTTGTTTGAATGGTACCATTAACAAACAAAACACGCGCTACTGGTCTTCGCTAAATCCTGGCTGGTATGTAGAAGGGCACACCCAATATCAGCAGAAAGTCAATGTCTGGGCAGGAATTATTGGAACCCAGATTTTGGGACCTTTTTTATAGAACATAATTTAACAGCGGATGCTTATCTAGATTTTTTAAGATTTGACTTAGTTCCTGCTTTAGCTGTTCTATTTCCTAATGAACTAGATCCAGATGTACCCCATAACAGAATATAGTTGCAACAAGACGGGGCTCCTCCTCATTTCGGAATTAATGTTCGACTGTTTCTTGACAATACTTTCCCTTATCGATGGATAGGCAGAAGAGATGCAGTAGAATGGCCAGCTCGCTCGCCGGATTTAAGTCCACTTGATTTTTTTCTGTGGGGCCATCTCAAAAATAAGATTTATGTCAATATGCCTGAAGATATTGAAACTCTAAAAGACCGTATTAGAACAGAGATTAGAGCTATCACACCAGAAACGATTCAAAATGCAGTAAACGAATTTGAAAGACGACTTTATCATTGCCAAGCTGTAAATGGTGCACACTTTGAACACCTTCTATGAACTGTAGAGTGTAGTTATACAAAATTTTCAATTCGTAACAGATGAATATTGAAATAAACTTTCAAACAATTTTTTGCGTTTTAATCAAAATTTACTTATGCAAGTGTATCAAAGTTTTACATCATTGAAAAGAAAAAAACATTCTCTATCAAATGAGTACAATAAAGGGATACCTTCCCGTTAAAAAAATTGAAGCATTATTCGTTGAGCTTTTGTTTTTTTTAAAAAATAGTTATTTGGTATTGCCCTGTAATGTAAAACTAAACACTAAACAACTTTTATAGAAAACATTTTTCCATAAAATGCATATTTACTGAGATATAGAGGATATTTCATACTTTTCGGACACACTATATGAACTATTTTTGCCTATCATTCTGTCTGTCTCTTGGTCATCATTAATCTCTAATTATTTTTCTTGTGCTGACTGAGTTTATTTCATCTGTGGACATAAGACATGTTTTTAGTCGAATTTTCTATCCTAATAGGTCTCTGGTAACGCAAGACAGGGAATGCTTTATAATGAAAACATATTAAAGAAGATATAAAAGGTACAAAATCTTGCGCGGAGAAAAACAGTTTTGGAAAACAATCTTAGTCGTACCAAGTGAATACTTTATCAGCAATTTTGATTGTCTTGCATTACTCATCACTGTATGTATATGTAATTTGCTGTTTGTTCTAATTAAACTCTTGCTTTGGTGTTATCTTTATTTGTATTTACACAAAAGATTCATCCAATATTAGCAATTTACAACTATGTAGTGTGTAAAAGAAATAAAGAAACCATTACTGGCATTACAAACCAACTTAATCATCATAATGACGTCGCATTCAATTTACTTAGGTATTTTGCAAGTAACAAATAGAAAACAAATAGTGAACTTCGGAGAAAAGGTGAAGAAATTACTCTTTCGATTAAATTCATTATAGTACACTGCGTGAGCTGAATGTAAACTAGAAGAAGGAAGGGTACCAATACAAGCAGTGTAGCAATGATAACACCTGCCACTACCACACTTTACATAGTGTAAATGGTACATACAAAAAATTGAAAAGAAAAACAACAATTTACATTGTATTAATGTAACAGTATATAGACGAAAAAGAGTACGCTTCCTGCACTATTGACCTGGAGACATTAATATGTGGAATAAGAAATTATGTTATTATTTATACACAAACCGTGAACTCACGTAAATGTTATATGTGTGAAGTTTACACTTTACCACTATTTTTGCGCAATGCCGAAACATCAGTAGTCTTATTAATCTTCAAAGAAGAAAATACGTCAATGAGATTTTTCAATAGAATTGAGTGTCTATGCGTCTTGTCCCCCCAGAGGACATTTCACCAATCAAAGTACAAAGTTTGGACTTCCCAACGCAACTTAATTAAGTTCTCGCCTGGTTGAATATTATGCATCCAGTTTTAGTACAGTAACAAAAGTGAAGAAAAGTTATAGTGAGGAAATTTCTAGATTTTATCTTAGTTGTCCACAACAACAAAAAGATTGTTTTAGATCAGTAGAATCCTTTTACCAGACGTAATCTACTGACATTTCTGTCATAATGAAATATAAGAATTCTGTTGTGACTATAAATTGTAACTCTCTAGCTTTATCTACTTTGGTTAAAACTTTGTAATAAGTTATGTGCTTACATATATACTAGGGGATGAACAAACTTGGTCTCGAGACCGAACTGGCTTTCGAGCAGGAAATTGAATCAAACAATTTAGTTTTGATGTTTAACCTGTAATATATGCGAAAGTGTTTTGCCGTTATACGAGCCAATCCAGACCCAATGTATAAATTTGCCCACCTCCACTCAAAAAGCATTATGTGGCAGATCTTAGTTAAATGTATCTAAGCTTTTGCGGTTTGCTATTAAATACGATTAGTTATAAAAACAGAACCTCTGTAATATAAACTTCATTTTAATAACTCTTCGAAGAAACATCAAACTCACAAAACTTTCTGAATGCTTAAAAAGTGTAAATATTCTGATTAGAGAATTGGGCCAAATAATTATAACGAATCGCCTTGATAGTTCATGTAGGCCAAAATGCAGATAATTATAAACCAAACATATAAATCCCGCACAAACCAAGAATGATTTTAGTGCTATCCTTCACTTCACTAAAGCTGACTTGTTAACCCAAACTAAAAGTTAACGGTAAATACATATAAGAAGAAAAAAATATTTCAAAGAAGTTATTTTTATTCAGATAATATTGTTAAAAGATATCATTGAGGTTGGAGGTAATAATTACTCAATATAGTACCTGATCTTTAACAATCATCTTCATTGGCCAATTCATCTTTAAGATCAAAGCTAACCTTCAAATTCTGATTATGCGGGCATCGCACAGGAATTCAGAGTTATTGTTACAATTTCCTAAGTAAAACCATGTATCTCCTGAGAATTTCCCAAAATTATGCATGAAGAAATCTAAAGAATGATTTGGAAGAGAAATGCATGGAGGTGAGATTCAAGATTCTTCTCAAACTCCTGCATGTTTATCATCCATGACGAGCCATTACCATAGCTTTGGCCATTCATTCTACTCAGCAATTATTAGGAAGAAACTCAGTAGAATCAAAATTTGAACTTTTGAACTCCATCCGCCGGATCTGCGATTGTCTTCTACAGACAAACTAACTACTAATAAAACTAACTTTCAAAAATTAAACTTTATATTTTGGAAAACAAACCATCAAAATAGTTCACTGTTAGAATTTTAAAGTCAGACAAGAGGTCGCTTTGTTTCTCTTGTATTTGCGAACGTTTGTTATCTTACTGACTTCTAAGTGTTTCTAACACCATTTGAGAGGTCGCTTTAGACGGTAAGTTATATTTTTTGTTGTAATTTTTCAAAATGTATAGTTATTTTGCGTTTATACATAAAAACTAAGTAATATAAATCTCGACAAAGACAATTAATAGAAATTATAGATCTCATAGTGCAACGTGAATCGTTGATTGATTCCGCACTCTTTGGAAAACAATCTTGCACTTTAGTATTGTAGTTGGTGTATGAGGAAAAACAGTTTATCCAAGAAAGCGTACAATAGATTATACCTACAGACTGAAAATATAAAAGAAAGCCTGTTGAAAACAAGCTTTTACTGAAAATATTATTTGCCACCTTGTGGAGTTTCTTTCATGCCTAAATAAAAGAGAAACTAAACAGTAAATTGCTTCAATAAGTCTATTATACTTGGATAATGTAGTATCATTATGTAGCTACTGAAAACTTCAAGATATCAACAATTTTCTATTATTATTTCTCACCTTTTTGGTTCAGCAATGTAAATTTTATTGTGGCAAATTGCTGATGGCGAAAAAAAATAAAGTGGTTGTAGATTCTAAAGGATAATTCTAGCAAAACACTTTAACACCCAACAGCGGTGGTTACAATACAATAATCATAGCCCTAGCATCTAATTATGACAACTCTGCTATCTGCAGTAAAATACAAGTACATAAACACCTTCGTGACAAGAAGAGTTAACAAGAAAGATCATGAAATATCCATTACCTATTCATCCATAAATTAAGAAAATTGGAAAAAATTCAGAAGACGGAGATGAAGATAAGGAAAGAAAATTTTTAAATTAATTTTCAAATTTATTTAAAACACTAAATGAATAGAAACGTATCAAAAGAATATTCGAACAAACAAACCAATAGGTGGTTATTGTAGTATTTCTATAAAAGGATAGGTGTTTTGTTTGCTGCGTCTTTGTGTGGATCAAAAGTTGGTTCATTAGTGGAAATGTATACAATAATTCATCTCCGAAGCGCTCGGAACGAGTTACTAATGGTTTGAAATAAGATATCAAGACACGCAATGATACTACAAGCCGACTATAAATTCGTCTGCAGTAATAAGGAATGTTCTGGTCTCGTGAAAAGCGGTATTTAATTAGGATAACGCTCATTTTCAGCTATCCTATTCTCCGACTTCACAGCATAATGGACAATTATTGTCAAAACATTATTTTCTACAAGTTTATGGAGAAATTTATGTTTGCTTAGCACGCAGGGAATTTTAGGAAAACTTTTTGCAAAAAAAAGTTTCGCATCAATCACTAGTTATACAAAAAGGAATCGATACACCTTCCCGTCTACTTCTCTTATCTGTCTATTATTAAGCCTACGCACGACTCATACAATACACGATACAATCGTACAAGGATAAATTCAATCAATCATATATATTCAAATTCAACCTTTGGGCAAAAACTAAAAATAACCACAAAGCCATAATCATAAAAAATTACTTAAAAAATGTATAATACTCAATAATAAGTGGCAGTTGCATTGCATTTGCTAAGCCAGAGGGGAATTGTACGTGTATACATATACATATATCGATATAGACAGACAGATACAGTAGCCTCTCTTTGTTATAGCCGAGGATCCGATTATGAGGCCCATTTCGCCAACAATAGTTCTTATACATCCGATTCATACGGCTCGCAGGATTTGAAAATATGATTTGGCTCATTGCACACGAAAAGTGTATTTCAAAATATATAAAGAATATAACGCTTTTTAAAGCTGCCGAAATGAGGTCGTGCGATGTGTTAGAAAGCGGTTTTTCGGTTTCATTTTGGTGGGAACCTAACAGCTGCCCCTCCTGTGATGCTACTTGTTATTATGGAAACTATTAATTCGTTTTTAATATATTTATGCTAATCAGAACGAGAATGAGGTGGCTATGCTAACGTTGTTTTTTATCTCCTTCTGGTTTTTCTCTTCCGCGCTATAAAAATGTCAAAATAAATAATACAGCTGGGTAGTTAGACAAATTATGAATAAGCTGATTAGTAACAAATTTTATGATTGTCTGCCTAGCTTTAACATGGAATTTTAAAATAAGTTAGAATTTCACAGTGTGATGCTCACGAGGAAAAAGAAATTAAATTATTTCTATACGATGAATCTAATTTTAATAAACATAAAATTGCTAATTTATGCATTCAGTTTATACCGTTAATATCTGCAAATTACCACTACATTCCGATAAACGCAAAATTGCAATTAATAGTAATTTTCTCGTACCAGTGACACAATGATCTACAAAAACAAGAACTATGGCAGGAGGACAGGCAAAAATTTAAGAATTCTCCTGGGGGCAAACCCACAACACGCCGTTTGGATAGTCAGACTGATGAGGTTCGCTCGCGGGGCAAAAACCATCAGTAAAGGCCCCCCACATACAATCGTCATCACGCGCGAAGCGCGAGTGCAGCAAAGCAAACAGAGGAACAGTCGGCATCAGGAAATAGGAATGAAATCTGTGACTAGTACGCATGCCGTTTGTGAGGGAGATCGCCCATTCAACAGACAGAGAAATTACAGGAGTCCCCCAGGATCTAAGCCAGACGGTTTGGCTGGAATTGCTGGCAACCTGTGGATTCGAGATAAATCTTCTCACAATGACTATTTCCGCGATTCCCATTTGTATGCCGCCAGCAACCACCGACTGTGTGAATTTGTGGCCTTTTCACACCACTCTTGTTACGGTTAAATATCCCTTTTCATGCTTATTTTGTGTTGGGATAAACTGTTATGACAAAAGGAATTGAAATAAACTTTGTTTTTTTGAAAATGGTGAAAAATGAGCGCGGTTAAACAGAAAATACTTCAAAGTTATTTCTAAACAGTGGAATGAAACTTCTTTATTGTACAAGAAGAATTTCTTTTCTGTTTAGATGCTAATTCATGACAGATAACTTAATGACCACAATTTGTTCGGATTAATTAATCAAAGAATACTAATTTAGATTATGTTAATTAAGAGTTGAATTAGATTTAAATAGATTCGAGCATGCATATAAAGAGTTAAGCTATGCTAATTTGACTTACATTAAGTTAAACAGTGGTCAAGTCAAATTAACTATCTTCACACGTGTTGATTGTTTTTTGAATGATACTGCAACATTTGCCAAGTAAAACACTTCATAAATAAAACACTTTATTTGGAGAATATCAAAATAATGTTTTGGTCTTAGAAAGAGTTATCCAAAGAAAACCTTGATGTTGTTAGGTTTGGAATTGTCCAAATGCAGGTTTCAGATATGTATAGGCTATGACATCAAGTAAACAGACAGAAGCTTACTTCCGTTTTTCTTCAACTGTTTGTAAAATATTAGAAAACTACATGCATCAGACAATGGAAAGTTTTGAGAAATATTCAATAAGAAGGATCATACAAAATGGTAGATTCCAATTATTTGCCTCCTTTTGTTTTGTACTGTCTGGAAAATCAACAGAAATATTAAACGTTTAGATTCTTATGATTCAATCTTAACTCATAATCCAACAATTTTAATTTCCCAAAAAAGATTTTTTGGGTTAGAATCAAAAATGAGATTAAGTGAGCCATGAAGTCACAATATTATAAAAATCGTTTTTAGGAAAAAATGTAAGCAAGATGGATATCCAAATAAATCTTCTATTTTTCCTTTTTGCCTTTTGCTCTATGATTGATGTGCAAGATCATTGTTTACGATGCATATTGTAATTGTTGAGTATTTTCTAAAGAATAATTTTCTTGTTCCACATGAGATAATTTCCTGGTGTGGTGTGTTAGTAGAAATACCATTTCAAACAACAATCCAGTTCCATCTCCTTTCTAGTAATAAGTGCATAAAAATGATAGTCACGATTTAAAAATAAAAGTATCGGTGTCCATGAGGTAAGCAATTAATTTCTACAAACTCCATCTGTGCACAAGATAAAAGCAGAAAGGAAAGATCTAATAAGGTGGACAGGTATACATTACGCGACTGTGTAATCTCGTAGCACAATGGACCGTGCTGCATTATCTAGGTATAAAATGCACGTACATGCTTTTACAAAAACCCATTTAACTCTAACAAAACTATAATAAGTTGCGTACAAACTGTGATTGCTTTTGCAAAAATAAATGAAATATTAAAATCGGCCTGCGATGAATACGACGAGCAACTAAAGTGTATGTGGTTTACGGTAGACCAGTGAATTTTTTCAACTCATTTTCATCCCGTTAAAAGGAAAAATTGTCGAAGCGACTGCAATCTCGCAAAACTGAGAAAAGCGCTGGCGCCTTTTTAATTACCCGGTGCAGAAAATATTTCCCCAGACATGCATTTTTGCCAAACTCGTTTCAAATATAAGAATTAACGCCGAATTCGCTGAATACTTCATGACCTCTGCGACTATCTTCTCTAAACTGTTATTGTTATGTCGTGGTTTTTTCCCAGATTAATTTCAGTGGTGAGGATGTTTCTTCTTTTTAATATCGTTATTTTCAGGAAAATATATGATAATGTCCTTTTTCCAATTATAATTTAAAATAAAAATTAGTTTACAGTTTTCTACAAATGAGTTTCTAAGAGCTAATAAGTTTTAAAGAAGTTAAAGGGATTATTAATGTCGTAATCTTGTAAGTTTTAACGCGACTTTTCCGCTTTACAATCGTCTTACATGCCAGATTAGCATACTTTTAAAGCAATCACGGTAAACGTCCGAAAGAGCTCAACAGTTCTAATATTCGCATTCTCGTGGAAATTGACGACCATCACGTCCAAGTTTTAAATCATGTGCATTATTCTAAGATCCCATTACTTCTCCATAAAATTCTGAATGTATATAAATTCTTACAAAGTATTCTTCTTTACTAACAACAATGTACAACAATAAATAAGAACCGCGAGAAGCATATAGTTCGAATATTTCTATAGCGTTTTAAATCATCTCTAAATAAATATTGTTGACAGTTACGCCTAGCCATTAAAATATCCGACTTGGGCTATACCTACAACTTGTTCCAGAAAATCACTTCGTTATTTATATGCGCAAACAGTGGAGGTTAAAATCTGTCTACCAGTGCGCATTCCAACGAGGCGTTTATTGCTAATAAGAAAACTTCACATTCAAATTCTTAAAAAAAAGAAGAAGATAAAAATATATAACGCACGCAACCGCTGAAAAGGTATGTGAAAGTGCAAGTGATACCACCACAAAAATGTGAAACTTTAATAATGCCATATTGATTTCTTGTTATAACAAGTTTTAGATCGAAATATTGTTAGTATAAAGTTTAATTAGGTTATCATTAAATCTTGATCTAGTTCACGTTTATTTTTAAATTGCATGCGTTATGAGGTTATTATGTAACGGAAAATAGATAAAATATTGAAGAGAGAAATAAACGCCTGGAAGAATGTCCAATTAAAATATTGCCTATAAGATGTGACATTCAAAGTGACTAGTAACTTCCTAGAAGATTAAAAGCCATTTGTTGGTCATCATAATATAAATAGGTATTAAACATACATTGTTGCCAAGTGCGGTAAGGTGTTTTGTAACCGTTTAGTGACCTTACGTGGAATTTTAAGCAATTAAGGATTTTTTGGTATCTAAGTAAAAGTAAACGCAATTTAAAAGAAATCCCATTCTTTCTCAAGCAGATAAACTACACACATGGTTGACAAATTGAGCAAAGATTCCTTAATATTAACGATTCTTCTACTCAAAGTTTAGGAGACAGTAGCTATAATAAGAAAGGGTCAATACCTGTGCAATTATTAAATTGCGTTAGTCCCTTCCAAATACAAATAAGAGTTGATCGGATTGTATTATAAAAAGCAATTTGGTAATTTAGGAAAACATGGATTGTGTTTGTTATGGTATTTATAGCATGAATCTTTAAAAAAGGTTATTTTGAAGCGTGATACCATTCATCTATTATTCCCCAAAGAATTTCTTTTAGAATTATAGAAATCAACTGGTTTTTTCAAGGCTTAGGTTGTGTTGTTATCTTTCAATTTAGACACTTACGTAAGCTGCAATAAACTGTTTACGTTAGTTCAAGGGCATGTTGACATGTTCTAACCTAACTTACTCTAGCTCATTCTAACCTACATTAGACTGAACTGAACTAAACTGACTAAAATTCATTTTTCAATTAAATGGGTTGAAGATTCCCTTCCAAATGCGCTTTTCTAAATTGTTATTTTACCTTAGTTGTAAGAAGGCTATAAACGGAGCTTTTAAACTTGCAATTTTCCATAAATAAAAGTGTCAATCTGCACAACGGGGGTTTGTTTTGACGGAGGCCATCGATTCCTTGACTGAACTATAGTAAGATGTACAAAATAGTCTTTTTGGAATTTTAAAATATTTTAGGAGAAGTCTATAATTAATCAAAAGATTTTTGAATTTAGACTAAAATTTATGGTATTCGATTTTCACGTTTTATTTGGGATCAAATTCTTAAAATAATGAAAAACCTAAAGCGCAAGCTAAATCTTCTGATATATAGTTTACGATTTACTTTGACAAAAAACTTTTTAGATAGAAACTTTGCACTTATCTTTGAACTTAAACATTTGGGCTTATTAGAAAAATTATTAACTTGAAACTACAGAGTTAACTTCTCCTAATCATGTTTGTAAACATAAGTATGGTGTGACAAAGCTTTTGAAGATTAATTTCGCTTTTTTCTAGTTGAAGAAGCATTTGCACTAGTGTGTATATAACGAACATAAAGAAGTCTTTGTGGAGTTTATGTGAAGAAATACAGCAGATCTAAGCTTTTACTGGTTTTTACCTACAATTTAGGGTTTGAATATTACATGAAAAGCATGTTTAGGCCTATAACTTTTTATTAATTGGTATTCATTTAGAGATAAATGATTTTTATAATAAACCAAGAATAGAATTGGGCCTAAGAAAAACAGAACTTCTTAAAGAGGATTTAAGCTTTGCTTCCTGTGATTTATTTGGGATTTTAACAATAGTTTGAAAGAAGCCTGTTTTGACATTTCCATTATTAAATAGCACCCAAACAAAGTAAATTTGGAAATTTTTAAAATAATCCACATCGATTTCTCTACTTAATCAAATAAGGCACCTATAAGTTTGCAATAAATTTATAATTCAAACTTTGGTAATCAGATAATATCTCTACGTTGCCTGCTTCAAGGTTTGTTGAGCATCTGATAGAAGGTATTATAATAATCCTGATTCATTTATAAAAACCCATTTTGAAAAAATGAAACAAGCCCATTTTATCTGCGAACAGTGTAAAGGTACAATTCATCAGTGCGTTAAGTACTAAGTAGTAGTATATATCTACAAAATCCAAAATAGATAAAAACAACTTGTCATGTGAATAATTTCATTATTGTTTATTTGCCATGGCCTACTTAAATTAAATTTATTTCTGATTAAACATTAATTTCCCAAGATATAAATCACCCGTACCTAATCAATTGTACAATCAAAATTAGCAACTGAAAAGTTCGTTAAATCGAAAAATTATAATTAGATTATTATATCTGTCGAAGTTTATTTCTCAAACTTCCTTTCAGAAGCAATAAATAAATTAATTTAAAAAACAGAGAGAAGCTCTGGCGCCACTGCGTTTTCTTTTTAGCAGCATTACCAACTGTGGTGCCCGCACCTTTAGAAAAAAACCTACCTAATAATAACACCTATCAGTGGATAGTATTCATACAGACAATAGTAACAATAGTAGTAATATTTGAATTATAAATGATCAGTAGCAAAGGAATAGACCCCGAGACAGAGCGCCCACTGCGTCTCGCTGAGATTTTCTGATAGCTCTACACTGGACCTCGGCGTTAATAGGTTCTGTCAGTTCAGCCGCCGACTTATCATCCCTCTAAATGAGTTTAACATTCTGTGTAAAATATTGATATAACCGGGTCAGGTATTGGTAGTATTATATATCTGCTGTTGAAATATATTTAGGCCCATTTTATCTGAAATTGTATACCTACATTTAACAGCGCGCACGTGGTTAATAATATTCAATTTATTGATCTATTTTTATCTTCTTATCACATAACAGGTACGACAAGCACTAATCGAAATAATATCAATTTCTAGATGAACAATATTTGAATATTGCTGATACCTATAATGTATGGAAAATTCACTTGACGGATTCGTTATGGGAAGGGCCAAAAAGGGGATCATATGCGGAATGATGCAGTGTTCCACTTACGATTCCCCTTGTTTCATTGCGTTTGTAATTATTTTAATCTAACTGCGAGGGTTTGTGCTTTGCTTAGTATTTATAGACTTGGACTGCATCTATCATATGCAATTGTCTGGAGCAGTAGATGGGCCTAAGGGGAAAACTGCAACGGATTCCATTTCGTTACCCTTCTGTGAATGTGTACAGAAGTGTTACGAGGAGCTTAAGAGATGATGTCATTAACATCTTAAAAACTATAGACTACTTAAGGATCATTATTTATGATTTAGAACCCATAAATTAATTTCTAAAATTTTGAAAACACACTTTCACGGTCACAACTTAAAGTTTGCTTATCTCCCAACTTCATGATTATTTTTGTCTTTGGTTTCACTTAAAAATTTCTTATTTACAAATTATGTTATTTTTGGCGGGAATTTAAATTTATTTTCAAAAATACTAACGATAAAACTGAGTTAATTTTGAACTACTATATTTCTTAGTTAAGAAATAAAAAATCTGTAAATAATGAGATTTTTGTTCTTATATACACATAATTTAAGTAAACAATTTATCAAGAGTAAGACATACGAATCTTTTGATCAAGGAAAAACTAGAATTCTTTTGTTTGCCACATCTTTTAATATTATTCCCAGATTTTTCTACAATATTTTGATAAATTGGAAATCATTTTGGAATTTTATAGTCTCCAACTATTGTTTAATAATAGTATCAAAAATGTAATTTTATACAAAGTTAACAAGCCAACACAATTGTTTTATTCTATAAATAAATAAATAGGTAGTAATAACTTGAAAATTAACTATAAATTATAGTCACTTTTCACAATTGCTGACTGCTTTATGATTGCCTTTTATTTAAAAAATAATTATATTTGCATAAAAAAGTGGAAATAGAACATAAGTCAAAGGAAATTAATTATTTTTCTTAATTGTTTATATTTTTTTAATTACATTTTAGTTTTATAATAGCAATTTTAATTTTACCATCCATTTATATATTCATATTTTTATTTCCCCTTTTTGTTGATTTATGTACTCGCTTGTTATAATTATTAAATTGTCTTTTCATTATAAATGCAAACCTAAGTCCTTGAACTAAAAGGATTTAAATGCACGGCGGGACGTTTAGGCGCAATAATAAGATTTCTTTGCGGCGTGCATACACTCCCATTACAAACACATATGTCAGAGATTTCTAATTGTCAGTTGATTAATTTAAATATCAACACCTTATTTATTTCTACAAACAATTCCATTTGTTGAACTTCAACAACTTTTAGCTTATAGGTTATGTAATTTGTATGTCTTAATAACTGCAGCATAAACAATCTTCAGTGGATTAGTGTCCCATATGTTTTCGTGTTTTATTTATACAAAGTACATCTTAAACGGGTCTAACAAGTTATTTCATTTAAAACAAAAGAATTAATCATTTAAGATGTACCCTGCGGAAACTAAAACGCAACAGATTCGACACGTACCTGGCAGTGGTGCAGTCTTTGTAGAGGGTATCGAAGTCTTTACAAGAGAGCAACTTGCAGCGGTTGACGCCGGGTTGTATGGCCCCCAAACCCCTGAGGATGCGAACTTGCTCCACGTTGCACACGAGCGGCACAATATCGAGTCTCTTCAATTTAGTATAGACGGTGTGGAGTCCGCCCACCAAGTGTTTAAGAAAAAGTTCGAAGGCCTGGGGCAAGCATAGCATAGTATCGCCCGCGATAATGAAGGCAGCCACCTTTTGGCCGCGGTAATCTACCAGTTTGCACTCGTTGGCAGTTGGGTCGGAGGTCGATATGGGGGGTGGGCTGTTATAAGAACGAGGGGGTGCGTGATGTGCCATGAGATCCAGGGGGTTATGGAGCACCCCTAGCGAGTTGAGTAACCCCAAGCCGGGGGGTGGCATGTGGCCTAGAGCCATGCTCCTGGCGAGACCCGCCGAAGTAACTGGCGGCGGACTAAGAGGATGCGCCATCGACATCGGCGGTATCAGTGGGCTCGCTTGACGCGGACTGTGAACCTGGTTGTGGTTGCTGGACACGAGGTTGTTATTGTTAACCGGTGAAGAGGGTTGCTTGATGGCCACCGCGGGCGAACCGGAAGAAGCGTGACTACTGTGATCACTAGCGGAGTCCATAGCGGAAGTGTCCATCATCGCGACGACGGCGACGGCGACGCGTACCTGTACAGTATACTAATATGTCTAACAATCACCTATGACCACACCGCACAACAACAAGTCAGTCCATCACCCGCAGCTACAATTGGACTGCTGCAGCAAACAGTCAGAGAGATGTCGTAATAGTGAGGGTGCTGACTGTTTGTCTGTCTGTCGCGGGCGGGGCGGTGCGCGCTCACCGCGGTACACTCACTGCGCGACCTGAAGGAAGTGCGGACGCGACCGGTACATTCGGTGGATACAAATGTAATAAATAAAAACATTTGGAAAAACTTCTGCAAGTGCCGGTAGGCGGTGTTTGCTTCGTCACGCGTTATGGCGCAGCCATTGGGCGACCCGGGTGCGCCCAAGCACCGCATTGGCGCCCCTCTACAACTTTGATCTGAGCCGGCCACCCACCGCTACCGAAAGAACTTAGTTTCTTTGTAGCTCCGAGGGCGGATGCAAGGGAACTTGAAATATGAGCTGTGACGTATTGATAAAGAATGTCACCGGGCTGTCACTGCCGAATCAATACGAACTGTACGCGACCGACGCTTTTTATTTTTATACGCCGCCATTTACTTATTTCCACAATTGACGCCGCTGACCATAAAGCAACCGTAATTATTAGATATACCTTGCTGAAATTTTTCACGCCTTTTTTCGAATTCGATCTATGTATAACACGCGACCGCAGCACTCGACGTCGCTTCACGATAAAATACCCCACCACCACTACTACCCTTCGTAGTAATCGCACACTAATAATCCGATATTGCATTATTGCTAAGAAATTTTCTTATTTTGTTATCTAGAGCAAAGAAGAAATTAAACATCGTCTGGTGGTCAGTAGGTTACTGATACTTTGTGCTTGTTCAGTTAAGCTCTCAACATATTTCTCCCTCGAACACCCTCACTGTTTTCATCCTGGTCCACTACACAGAAGGGAAGATCACCCTTCGCTAACATCGTCATTATTTTTGCTATGCACGAATATAAGCAAGGAAGACTACCCTTGTTTATATAACATTTTGTTCCGTTTTTATTCATTGTATAAGATACTGATAGTTTTTAATGCAGATTTTATTAAGAGTAATCAATAAAAGAATTTTGTTAATATAGGATGAATTAGATATAAATTTATTCAACCGAGAATTTAATATTTCGATCCCTTTTTTTTTCATTTATTAAAGAGCATTTTTTGCTTAAAAATAGACAAAAATAAAGATTAAATGGAATGGGAAGATTAAAGAAATCGTACAAAAAAGCTTCCTAAATGCTTCTAGAAGAGTGTTATGGATTAGCATTTTTCATTGAATCGGTTAGCGATAAAAAATGAATTTCATTTTTAAAAATGGATCAAATTATAATTGTGGAATAGAAAAAAATAATTTTTTTAATTATAATTATAGTTTTTTAATTATTAAGGATTTTTATTTATTTTTAATAGGATAGTAAATGATAAAAAAATGAAAGGTTTTATCTGTAATGCTATTGTTAATTCTAGTTTAAAATGAAAAAAATTTTTTAATTTAAAAGAATCGATTAAAAGAAGTAATGTAGAAGTAGAGAGAGAATATTATTTTGTTTGTCATTTCCTATATAGTATTTGTCAAAAAGTTTGTCCTTGTACGTCCTTACATAATTTGGTGTGAGAAATTTTAAAACAAACAAAAGTATGCAGCATAACGCTTTAATGCGAAGGATTTCGAGAACATAATCTTCAATTCTAAACAATTTATATTTTAAAATACGAAACATACAAAAATGGAAATAAAGCTGTAGAACTTGTCTACAGAAGTCAAAAAATTGGACTGTACAAAGATCTGGTTTTTAAAATTATTTTTTAGTTATTATAATTCACGAAACTAATAAAATAAGCAAATACTGTATAGTAAGAAAAAATCTGCATATTGCTGAAAGTAACATTTCCTCATTCCTGTACACTATACTCGTCATTTAGAATTTAGAAAAGAATTATAACAGACACCTTACCGTTTGTAGAATGTAAAAACAAATCTTAAAAATGTAAACAAGGAAAACCGTCAAACAACCATGGTGTTATAGAAATTTTCTCAAATAAATAAATCATCTCATGAAAATCTTCTAAAGTTGTTTTTACTAACTAAAAGAGAGCAAAACAGATACAGGATACTATATTAGTAAATTGGTGCACTAGAAGATATATTACATAACGAAGAGGAAACTTCAGAAAAATAATAAAGTAAGTACAAAATGTTTACTGCATCATAAGAAAGAAGAAAGATCGTAAGAACAGAGTTTTAAAGATAGAATACATACGATTTCAAAAGAAAGAAACGTGAAAAACATCTTGTTTTTGGAAGGAATATGTACCAAGAGCATATTTATATATCACGCAACTGTGTATCCTTTGAACATACAGAATTGATTTTGAAAACCTACTATACACAGAAAAAAAATTGCAATACTTATAATCTTCACAGTTTTAGCAACGTGTTTCACCATTTTAATTTTTTCTTTATGGCATAGTGTTCACCAACCAAGTGATCAAAATATTGTTAATTTACCTTTCTCCATTTTTCTATCGTAGTTCTTTAAAGCTCTACATCCATTTGTTCCAATCACTACTGTTCAAAGAAGTCTCTCACTAGAAGAAGCCACAAACAAGAGGTTGCTATGCTTGATTTATACATGTCAAATACTTACATAACGATTTTTACCAAACCTGATCAATTGCTATACATTGTAATTTTGGAAATTTTGACAAAGGTTTCGAAAAAGTATGCAAATACAAAAAATATACCACTTTGGTATTTGCAAATATAATTTTTTAAACATAGCCTTACTTCATAATTCTTAAAATGCTCAGTAGCAAAATTCAAAGTCTGAAAACTGTATAAGTATTCAGCCTCTATTTATAAGTTTCGATAACTTATAATTAGAGTTGGGGATTTTAGGCTAAGGAAAAATGCAAATAGGAACATAAAAGGACAGCAAGATTTTTGAGAAAAAGCCAGTCATTTTTCAATCTAAGCAGAGGGCAAGAATTTGAAAGTCCAAAAAGCATTTTTTATAATATTACTAAATTATTAACAAGAAATACAAAATAAAAATCAACTACTAATACAAAAAGGCAAAAAGGACTAAAATAAGACGAAACTGTAAGATTCAAGAAAAATGCATTTTGGGCAACTTTTAAATTTAAATTTAAATTAAAACAGTCATCTTGCCTACAATCCTATCTCTGCCCTCCGACTGAGCTATATATTTAAACCTGGTGCAAAAATTCGCAAAGTAGAAAAACAGTCTAACAGATGAAACTACGTTATTTTACAACTGCAAGCAATCAAAGATACGATACCTATATAGTGGAAATAGGAAACTACTAACTACAAAAATGAACTCGGTATAAGACAAAAGGTCCTTGAATAGAAGATGTAATAAAACAAACATTAACGACAAGAATAAATAAAGCATTTAAAATGTTTATCTAATAGCAGAATTTTAATCAAATTTTACAAAATAAGGAATGAAGAAAGGAAATAAGTTCGACCAAATTAAACACTGAGGACAATAAATGAAAGAAAATAACGATAAAGTCCTCAAACAAAATTACAAAAGTAAAACTTGCTGTAGATAAAGAATTGCAATTATTATGAAAAAAAGAATTGGTTAAATGTCAAATTGTACTTTATTATTGTTAAATCTAAAGTTTTCAGATTATAAATAAAATTGAAGAAATGAGTTTCGAGCACGTGATTGCTTTGGTGGGTAAACAAATGGATGAACAAGCAACCTCACATTCTTATCGCTTTTCATACACCGTGTATTGTTACAAATTCTTACTCTTAAGGGGTTCGCCTAATTTGCCTAAATGTTAAATACAATATCTTTTAGTAAAAACTCTTCAAATTAGTATTAAAGTAATTAAGAAATTATTTTTAATCAAGAGATTACTCCAAAACAAAAGTTTCTAATAAGCGTTACCATATATGTGATAATGTAGCTATGGAAACTATAGTTTGGAATTATGGGACCTTTAAGACCTAAGGCGATAAAACAATAGTCTTCAAAGTAACGGTTTTGGAGAGCACATACTAAAAATTATTTTTAATTTATATCAGACTTACGTGCATATTTTGTTACATGGGGGTTTATACAGTAAAAACCTTTGTTTACCCACACACACCCACCACAGCTGATTCGAAAACGTCACGTGAACGAACCCTATAACACAATAATTAAATCAGGTAAATAGTATACACACTTTTTGTTTATTTAATCATTTTGTTTTGACCCCTTAGAGAAGTTAAGTTTAATTACAAACAAAATATCGCTTTATGTTTCAGTCTTAAATCAAACATTTAGAAATTATATGTTTGAATTGATCCATACTTGTGGGTTGAATTATTATGATAAATAAAACAAATATCTCTTCCCACCTAATCTTAATTAATTAATACGTAAACGGGGCGAATACACGTGTTTTGACGATAACTAATTAATAATTGTACGCCATCATCAGTTCGCTATAAGGGAAATTACATGATAAAAGTTAATACATATAATGATGTAAAGTTGATTACATACCTAATTATGGCATTCTTAGTTAAGTGGCATCAGAAGATAGCAGTATGGGTGTAGGAGAACGTCAGGGTTTATTTCGTTTGTGATATTATATTTGGGTTGTTTAAATATTTCGAATTGTTCATAAACCTGCAACTTCTGTGTAGAAACATTATTAAATTTATGAAGTACGGTAACATTAGTGGAGGGGGCTAAACGAATGGTTATTATCTAAAATGTGATTAGCAAAAACTGAGTTAGAGTTTAAATTATTATATCCCTATAATTTAATAGTTGAAGTATTGCCGTAATATGGTAAACAAAATATTTTAGAGAAAATAGCAAAAATATACAATTTCTTTTATCTACACTTTGTGTTCACGTAGTTCAAAAGCTTCAACGGTTTACTTTATAAGGTACTAGGCAAACACCATTTGCCAAACTGTTACAGTAGATGAGAGTGATTCAAAAGTAAGTAGAGTAAAAAACCATAACACACCCATATCCAATTCTCAAGGGTTTATTAAGAGAATGAGGAAAAACTGACTGCAGATTACATCTAGTACCAACGCAAAATAACAAACAACAAATTCTGTCAATCAATTCGTGAGTAGTAAGTTGTTTTAATTATCTTTACGATTTGTGTCAAATAGTGTTGTTGTTATTATTATTATCAATAGTAGTTAACAATAACGAAGTATACGCTGATATATATTTTATTTATGAAATGTCTCTTGGAAATGCTGCTGCAGCTGAAGAATATCAAATCGCAGACATCCGGATCATCGATTTTTTATAAAAATTTACAGTAACCAATGTGAATTGGGAAAATTCACCGATCGTCATCATGTTGGTCAAAACAGAAATGTTGATCTTGAAGATGATACTTTAATAGTGTAATAACTGCTGACCCTACTACTAGTACCCGTAGAATTACTAACCATCTAGGTTTGTTTTAACTTCAGTGTGGCGTAAAATTTCTGACGATGAGTATTATCTTTACCATTTACAAAGCGTGCAAAGTCTACGCGAAGAAGGTAATATCACCCGACAAAATTTTTGCCGTTGGTTTTTAAATGTCATTGGCGACACATCACATTTTGTAGACTGACGAAGCCCAGTTCACTAGAAATAGAGTGAACAACTCCCATAAGTTGCATACATGGGCGTTTGTAAATTCACATGAAGTTTGGAAACCAAATTTCAACATCGGTTTAGTATAAATGTATCAATGATGGTCACTTAATTGGACCCTATATCGTTTTAATGCTCAAAACTACCGAGAGTTTTTTCAGTAAACTCTGTCTATTTTGATGGAAGATGTATCTCTGACCCTACGAAGGAATATGTAGTTTTAGCAAGATGAAGTTCCTATCCATACTGCAGATCCGGTAACGGCTTGGTTGATTAACGAATACCCTCAGCAATGGATTGGGCGCAGGGGTCCAGCTCGGACTTAAGTCCTCTAGACTGTTATCTTTCTAGTTGTTTAAAAGAAAAACTCTATTCCAATCGAAAGTCAAGAACATTTAATAAATTTAGTTCATCAAGCTGTTGCAGAAACTCGTCAATGCACAGAATTCACTTGTTCGTCGATGTGAAGCATGCATACAAAATAACGGTAACCACTATGAACAATCAACTCATTATCTTAGGAATTTTTTACTCCAAATCACCTATCTAATGAACCCCTAGAGTTATATTCACACCTTTTAGATCATTCTGTATATAATACGCTTGCCTTATATTCTTTGCAGCAACTGATGTGGAGATTTAAACATTGATTCGATTCCATGACAACACGTTCCAACTGATTCCCTTATAAGTGCATAAAGATTAGTGGGCAGTGCATCTGGATGGTCTGAAACGTACCGTTAGGTATCTAGTAAACTTATGATTAAATTCAAGTGGATATAAAGAACATCTGATGAGAGGGTCGAGAAAAGAAGACATGCACATTTCACAAGAGAAGCTATAAATAATTGTACTTAAATCATCTAATATTACTAATAAGATGTATTCGTTTTGCTAGTTTAGGGTTTTGATGACACTCTTTTCTTGAACATCCCAAGATGCATAAGAAAGAAAATTTGAAGTCGAAAACGCGTTAATGTGTCTGCTTGAAATAACCACGTTATATTCTGGTAAAAGATTTAACGTGACTTTGTCAATTATAAAATAACGTTAATTAATATAATAACGTACTTTCAAAGTTTAAATTGAAATAGTGGTCGTTTCTCGCGACACTGACATGTTGACGAACACGTTGGTGCAATTGACAAAAAATATTGAGAGTTTTAATATGAAAATTGTAATATTAGACATGTGTTCAGTGCAAAACAAATTCGCAGAGAAAAGTTTTGGAAAAAAAGTGCAAGCACAGTATATCATCTGTCATTGCTTGGTAGTCTATTATTGGACAGTTCCAAAGTTCATTCTGTTGAAACACATTAGTAAGCTATCGCTAAAAATATTTTTCGGAAACTGAATATTTAGAAGAAAAAAAACGAATGAAGCAGAATTACTAACATGATCTCAAAGAATTGGATGACGATTCTGAAAGTAAAATGATAAGCTAAGCAATTGGCAAAAGTCTTTTTCTATTCTGCAGGATGGTTGAAAGTGTTCTATTGTTGTTAAGAATAGGGGAAAGAATTTCTTTATTTCATCAAATAGATAACTTGAAGAGAGTTTCGGCGCCTACTATCTTCGTATTAAAGAATTAACTTCTGTTTTTTAAATGCAACATCCTGTATATATTTCTAATAGTCTGAAAGTTAATCAGAATATTCAGTTATTGATACATTACACATTCAACTTTTTCTAACATTTTGGACTGATTGTTTCCTATTCTCCAATGTTGTATAACGACTGAGATTTATCTGTTGGCGGATTTATCACCAAATCATGGACGTGCTTCTATTTTCTCACGCAGTGTCAGGATGCGACACAACATTCAGTGTGTTTGAAAAAAGAAAAGTCAAGTTACTCAGTTTAGTATTACTAAAAAGGCCAGAAACGTAAAGTTACTGTACTCAATCAGAAAATGCAACTAAGGAAAAGACTGTTGTAGCAGAGAAAAAGTTCGTCATTGTTTTGTTTATAAAATCAGAATATAAGACAAAAAATAAACACAGGTTCTATATCTATCGTCAACAAACAACGAAGCAAAAGCTACAGGCACGTTTCGACTTTATTAGTCACGCTTTCTCCCACCAGAGTTGGGCAGTAAACCATTGCATTAGGTAATATATTTTAGTAGAAAGTCTATGAATACTGACTGGGGGCAAAAAGTAATTTGGTAGAAATGTACTTGACAATTAATTTCTCTTTAGAGAAATTACTTTCAGATAGGAGGTTATTTTCTCCTAATATGATTGGACTGGTTAAAAAAATTGAGAAAATTGATCTTCATTACCGATATTCAAGGCAACCACACCAGTCATATGAGAGAGCAGTTACAACAATATTTCCCAAATTAATAAAAAGTCAAAAGTAGAAACAAAAATCCTAACAGCTAAAAAGTTGTTTTAGTTCAACTTGTGTACGCAAAAAACTAAAAGTACTTGCCTAAGAAGATGAAGGCTAACTAGAAGAAAAGGAAGAAAAATTTAAATAGATAGGTAGGAAAAAATCGCAAATGTGACCAGCGTATGCAGTATGTACCAAAGATACATGGGCAAAAGACATCGTCGTTATTTTAGGAGATATCAAAGGATGTTACGGAAAGAAGTTGTCCAAAACAATTACCTCTTTTTTCCAAGATCATCTTCAGTTATACACTTATAATCTCCATAAGATAGTGACATACAGATATATATCCTCTTGGTTCATTACGACAACATAGTATGCTAAACCTAACCATCTAGGCGTTATTTGTTTACTGTAAAATTTTCCTAAACTTCAACCTGATCGAGAAACAAAAATTGCTATTTCACTCGATTTTGTTTTATTGGAACTCGTTGTGGATAGTTGTGTTGCGGTGCGTTATTTTCGTTTGATACCAAGCACGATCCATCTTAACCAGCAGTTTTTCTGCTATAGTACAGGTAAGATGGTCAGTCGTCAAGATTTTATTTTATTCCTAACAACCTGTTGTAAAGTCATAAGTGCAATGAAAAGCAAAGATTTTTAATTCATTGATTTAATTATTTTAAACGTGATTGTTGTAACGATCGATGTAGGAAACAGAAACCTTTTAGTCCTTGCAAACAACTAATTTGTTTTTCTCAAAGAACTATGGTAAAATAAAAAAATAATTAATTATTATATTACGTTAATAAAATCATTAATAATAAAAAGAAAAAACTTTTGGGTAAATTAAAGAGCTCCCTATTGATGTTGATTGTCATGCACTAACCATAGATATGCACATTATTTATCAACCCCTCTATTATCCCCGTGCTATGGCAGCCAAAGCTCACAATGGACGAGTAGTAGATAGTAAAACACAATTACCTATATTTGTAAAAATATAATCAGTGCCTCGAATACACACCATGACACTGTTGCGTTAATTGGAAATTCGGTGTTCTATAATAACACTGTGAAAAGAGTTGTTAATTATTGCAAAATTTGTAAAACTCATCATTCGTTATTAATTTGACAGAAAATGAACCTCTGTTGCTCTGACAAATTATAAGCTGTTTTGCTTTTATCACGGTTTAATTTTCATTTTATTATTTATCACCATTTTTTCTTTAATTAAATATTTATTGACTTAAACATTATTTGCATAATTTTGTTGATTTCTTTACTACCTACTTTTAATTTGTCAAGAGAGGTTTTTTATAATATTCATATAATATTACCTTTAATTTTAAGATTGAAGTAAACCGACTTTAAATAGTTTGAAAGTTTCAATTTAATGGCCAACTTTGATCAATTTAATTATTTTACAATCACACTCACTCACATACACACATTTACCACCGCGAAAATCATCTCCCCCTTAATCTTTAACGACAATTTAATGTCGGCTCCTTTAATGAGATGGCTGGAAATAAAATATTCATTCGCACAAAGCCAATTTGATCCCGTCGATTTTAAACTTAGGCAATTATGCGTGCTCACACTGTAGTCGGCTGCGACACAACAATCGGTGCCTACTATACAGTTTCCGTAACAATAACCACTGACAGTTGTATGATGGATCACTAGACAATATGGCGCAAAAGCTCTTCAGCTCGATTTCAATAAGGGCGCAATTTGACCGCCAAGAATGCGCTGGACTAAATGTAACGCGTGTGTATATAGGGTTGAATTCTCCCTGTCAAATGATGATTTATGTTTTTGCTTAAAATTTGGATGCGTCCGCTTTTTATTATTGTCACCAGAATTCACGTCTTATCGTTTTCTGTTTTCCCATTGGGATCCCATTCTTATGTACTTCGAATTAACCGAGAAACATGTCACGTATTATAAAAAGATCACTCTATGGTAAATTTATAAATGTTAAATTAATGTTCAACCTCATAAAATATGAAGCAAATTGGTTCCAAAATGCAATAGTTTACAGTTAATAAAGGCCACAAAACGGCGTTTCCGAAATAATATCATCATTTTAACAGATTATCAGGGATGTTAATGCGATGTATTGTTCTACAGAAGCCGCACAATGCGAGTGCAGGTGGTGCAACAATGAAGTTGCGAACAATACCCGATGTGCATATTCTGATAAACACCCAGTTTCATATCAGAATGTTGTTATATTCAAGTGTTAGGGTTTGACACTGATGGTTCATATAGTCATCGAATCGATTTCTAAATTGAAGGGACCTTACACCGTTGACTTCATACTTTATAGTAAATGTCTATGCAACTCGTCTGTATAGAACTAGTCAATATAAATTTATCTTGTTTGCTAGAGTTACTACAAGGCTAAGTCTTAATTGGCAATTTTAGCAATTCACTTTTTTATCTACTAAAGAATAACAATTTATTATTTAACTGAAAGCTGTACAGTTCATGAGACAAACCTCACAAATAATCTTGTTTATTTCTTAATTCTCTTCTTGAATTCAATGGATTAAGCTCGTAAAAGAATTCCTGGAGTTATCACTAGCGAAGACAAACTTATTTCTAAATATATTGTTCTTAACCTTTTCTGAATCTCGAAAAGTGATTCAAAGTACCTTAAGACCAGTTTCTTCTGCATCATTGAATTTCCTGCAAGTGGTATCAAGCACTAGGCCCATAACCTCTAAATGTTTATTTAATTGAATATCCAAAGTGCCCATTGTTTAGCCAAACAAGGCTGTTAATATTTCTCAAGTGCAACCTAACTCTTAATGTGAAGGCTTGATATTGCATATCTATATCTGAAGTAACTACAGAAGGCATAAGACCATTAAGGATGCTGAGTTGTAAGAACTATTACGAACGTTATTTATTAACTTTCTTTCTCAACCAATAACAAACATAGTCTTTTCTTACAATCATTAACTGCTTTTTTGTTTTTCAAATCTAGCTAGCCCTTTTCTTTTAAATATAGACACTTTCCCACTCCTCATATTGTTGAAGGCTTTGGCACTCTATAGTTTTCTTCTCATTTTTTTCCCTCAATTTTCTGTTCTCATTTGAATGTAGTTGCAGGATCTACAACATCAGTTAGAATTTTTGCAACGTTTATGAAGAAACTTCCAAGTCGCTGCACTGGTTGGCTGTAGAAGACTAACCTAGCTTCTAGAAGATCTGAACCAATACATCTAGAGAAAACTCAAATTTGCGACAAAATGCAAACAATCTCCTCTTGATGTGAAGAAAATGTGTAATCATAAGCTGTGAAAACACTCCTCGACCGGGTAGTAACTACATAGCTAACTGTTCAAAGTGCAATTTAACTGTAAAATTCTGATTGTTACCTTTTTGCCAAACAAAGATGTTAATTTGGGCAAAGAAATGACTTTAAGAAATCTACTTGATTCTTTACAACTTTTCACCATACCAAATAATATCAGATTTTCCCTACAGTCAACTTTATGTTCATCGTCAGAGATAGCCCTTACTTTTTTTGAGAAACTTCCTTCTGAAGTAACATAAACATCACAATTATTGTAAGTGCTTTGATCACGTGTAAAAGAATTTGCCTTACGTAGATTTAGTATACCATTCATGAAGGTTTTCATAAAGAATCTAATATGATAAACTAAATGAAGGCTAGAAGGGTCACTTTTCTGTACCTAGCTGAATACGCTAAAGAAGGAAAAGTATCTACTCTCAATCTTTACTTGAACATAAATTTGAATTCAGTCATTCAGTGTTAATAGAAAACAAGAATGTCATAGATCTACTTGAGAAGTGTATTATTTATGGCGAATGCATTCATAACTTTAATTTAGGCTATAGACATCAAGAATCTGAAATCTGATCACTCATAAGTCGTCTTCTTCCAGCGGAAATAGAAAGTGAAGTTATCGCATTCTGCTTCATCCCCAACAAAACCTGATCTTTTGTCGAAATTGCTATTCAAGGAGTTTTAAGATTATTAATTTCAAGAGCCTTTCATTTTTACCGAAAAGAAGATAAAGATCGCTCTGATTGTATAAAGCGCGCGGAGATGTCATTGTACAGCAGTTTTAACATCTTTTCCTCAAAGTAGACCTGCGTATGTAAAGAATATTTTGGTCACTGGACTCTCTTAATGTCGTTTGCTATTTTTCCAAGGACACAACTCCCCAAAGTGAAAAATGAAGATTCAGTTAACAATTTTCAACAGAATCTAGCAGATTTTCGAGCAAGTTGAACACGTGCTACAGACCGCTACTTACAAGTCTGCTATATACTCCCATATTATTGTTAAAATACCCTAATCGACTAATATTTTCTAGATACATGCAAAACTATGCAACCACAAGAATTGCATTTTTTACTTTCTGTCTCATTGTTAGTGTGACTTCCTGTTAGCGTTTTTCGTACGAAATAACATGCAGTCTTTCAAGCTTGCTACATCGTAGAACTTCCAAAAAGAAAGAGATTAATCGTCATAACGAACAAAGTCATGTCCATTATTGCAAGCCCAAAATTATCAAAATTTCTATGATGGGACAAAGAAATAAATGAGCAAAGACTAATACTTTAAAAATGCTAATAATCATTAAACTGAAGGTACAGGCAAGTTCTGGTTCTCTCTTAGCTGTCCACTCTAAACCCATCAATTTTTGCTTCATCGCAATGTAAAGTTTTTGTCAAAGAGCTGAGTTTTTCAAATTGTATGTACTTTCATTATTTAAACAAAAAACAATTATTTGGAAGTAGAAATGGCTGGATGATGTTCTTTCACGAATTCTATTTAAGGCGTAATCAAGACCAAGAAAACCAAGAACGATGTCTGGTTTAGAGTTCATCTTTTTAAAGCAGTAATGATTGGCTAGTGGTGCAACTTAACAAACTTGAATCAGGACATTGAGAATTCCATTGGAAAGGCCAAGATACTTTAATTTGCGCCAAGGCTTTAAGAATCTAAAAGTATTGTTCTCTGTTTATTGAACCGAAAACCCAGTATGTCTTTCAACAAAGCCAGGCTGCAGTTCGGTAAATAGTTTGCTCAATTTCATTTCATTCATATGTAGCTAAACCATGAAAAGGAAAGTAGAAATTCCAGAACGCATTAAAAGATAATCTACGGTAGCTGCTGTATTCTCGCATCCTTGCAACTGAAAACAATGTGAAGATGTATAGATACCTTTACTTTAAAGGAACAGAATGACTTGTCCGCCGTTATGGGCTATTAGATGTTTTGAGCAAGAGGATATGGAAGAACACGCGACAGGTTCAGCAAATCGTTCAGTTTGTGTTTCTATTTTGTTTTTTTTTTTGCTCTTGAGCACCATTTAAACAGTTATCTACACATCTTTTGACGGAAGTACTTCTTGATATTGATATCTATTACTTACCTACTATTCTGGAGAGGCTTTACACTTAGTCAAACACTTCAAATACTACCAGATAAGATCTGAGATTTTTGAGAATCAACATTTTATATCAGATAGTAAGTGACGGTAGCAAACCAATTTCAAATATTACACACTGACATCGCAATTTCTGTAGATGTTGTAAAAAAACTGAATCACTATAGGGGATAGAAATTGCATGGTTGTATTTGAATGATAGATTTCTTATGAAATATTTAGTTATTTAATTGAGCTCTACGACTCAGCAACAAATGTGTCACTTGTGTATTATAGTAGCAAAACATTATCATTTATTGTTTTTGTTTAAGAAGAGTTTTAAAAGACCCACTAAATCATTAAAGAACTAAGAGTATAAAAAACCAATGAGGGGAAAAGCTGAAATATTAATTAATTATTAAATAGGAAAACAGTTTCCAAAAACTATGAAAACTAGTTAACTTCAAAACTGATAGATTTCTACAAAATGGGTAGCAGAAGAGCGCAATCAGAAGAGAAGTAATGAACAAACAAAGTTTAATATGCAGCTTGAACATTTATCAATCTATTCTATTACGTTTCGCCTTCATGTCCTGGTTTGCAAATCAGCCTAATTGTGTTTTTCCAGTTTTCTTCGGTTATTGTGGCACTCAAATTTCAGTTTAGATTTGAAGATAGACGGCATTAATGCTTAAGCAGTATATTGCTATTTCTTGATAAATGCTCTAAGCTCTCAGTTGGACCCATGTTGATTAATTTAGGGTTCAATGTCTCCTTTTTAAATATAATAATGTCTTACAGGGTTTGCAGAAATGCAGAGTTGGTGTAATTCTGTTTGACAATTTGAGCAGTTTCTTTGAAGATCTCGGGTACTTAATAATATGACTTGCCTTAACTCTAAGTACGCAAGATCAGAAGGCTTAGTAACGTACCCATTGCTGCCATAGGGACTATTGTTTTTTGCATCATCTTTCTTTGAAGAGTATATTTATCGTAACGGAAGGCATTATTACTCATTGAACGCTCTTCTGGGCTTTTGATTTTCAGATTTCTTAAGACAATCATCTTTAAAAAAAATTGAAAAAAAGAACTAAACAAGACTTTTGATTTAAATAAGTTTATGAGTCAATCAGAGATTGAAGAAAGTGTTAATTCAATATTCGGACAAAGTTAGCTTAGATTGTTTAATTTTGTAAAAGTTCTAATGAAATATGCAGCAAATTAAATATCTTACTGAAGGTAACGTAGGTAACTCTTTAACATGTCATTTCTGGCATCTGGAAAGTAGAAACACAGAAGCGCTCTCTCTCTCTTTCTCTGTCTCAGTTACAAAAACTTCTCGAACATAAAGAATGAGCCAAACAGAGCGGGAAATATAGTGACGAACAGATCAAACAAAACAACGAAGGTAGGGATAGAATCTAAGAAAGAAGTACCACTTCGTATTTAGGAAAGAAATCTGACAAGCAATAAATATAAGACTCTTGAATGATACTAACAGGAAAAGATAAAATAAAACTTTCCAGAATCTATAGAATTTTAATTATTACCTTCGAAGATACAATTATTTACACTTTGTCAGATAATGAAGAAATGGATTTATAAGAATTTTGCTAATGATTGTACGACTTATTTTTCGAAAATTAAGTAAATAAATCTATAAAGAAAATAAAACAAGAACTAAATAAATTACAAATAAAAGATAGAATGCAGACTAGAGTCACCATAAAAAAGCACTCAAAACATGATATGCATAAAAATGATTAAAAAGTAAATTCTAAAAAAAGAAAATTGTATAGGGAAAATTTATGTTACCATTTCCCACATACGTATGCCCTTTCAACGCATAAAGCTGAGGAAATAAATTTGCTTTTACTGTACTGAATGTATATCAACCTTTGGGAGATCATATATAGTACTTTTATGGGGGATTTCTGTGCGAAGAATGCATAATCTATAGATCTATAACATATAAAAAGGCCATTTTATCGGTAGCCACCACAATATGCATATACAGGGTTTGATATAATTTTATATGACACATTATATATTAAAATCGGTTTTTTGACGCGGAAAATAGCCCATATACTATCGATATATCATATTTTCACTTCAAAATCTAATGGACTCGCTTTTGTATTCGTTTCCTTCCGCGCGAACTTGCACTGAAAAATGGAATCCAGTTTTCGTGGTTTAAATCAAAAACGCACGATTTACAACTTTTACTAACCTAGCTTTCGATCCGAGTTGAAAATTTCCTGCAATAATTTTTCCTCGAAATCCCCAATTCATTTTAATCCTCGAGGACCTTCCGAGAGTTAGTGTAGAGTTAGATCCCTTTTCATTCACGAGAAGCTTGTATAGATTTTAATCGCTTTTACTATTATTAGGTGAACCTAATCACTTTACATACAGAGAGGGCGAAGATGTGTTAAACTGTTTACAATGCCGGGTGTGTAGCAGACGTATGAAATGTGCAATCCACGAACTAATATATCCGTGCTCCGCCATTAATCATTTCGATCAGCGACAGCTTGGTCCGCGTGCACAGTTCTGATAACCCGCGCTTCTTCTTCAAGCAACAGATACCGTATTTGCTTTGCTCGCCTTAGCAATTTGAATATGTCAATAATAGATCTGTGAAGAAGAAATTTGAAATGAAAGGACGAAATTAATTTTAGTAAAGAATTCGCGCATGATACTTTTATTTTTTAAAGCCAATAC
The DNA here is from genome assembly GCA_011009095.1 of Ignelater luminosus. Lineage (NCBI taxonomy): Eukaryota > Metazoa > Arthropoda > Insecta > Coleoptera > Elateridae > Ignelater > Ignelater luminosus. The sequence goes on from VTPC01003116.1 coordinate 174,558, forward strand.
AACTTTTTTACTAATAATTTTATTTTACTACTTAAACCAAACAAAATTACTTAAATATTCAGCTTTTAATTTTTTCATTGAATTTATAAATGTTTTATATAAAATACTTTTAAAGTAAATTGCAAAAATAATTTAATTTAAGCATAAAAAGAAAAGCTAAACAGAAAGTACGAAAAGGAATGAAAGATAAATAAAAATTCTGATTCGGGTGGTGTAAAAGTAAAAAGTCTGTAACGTTTTTACGAGGATCCTCACATGTAAACGTGGCATATAATAAGGTTCACCGGCGTTTTGCATATTGACTTAGATGTTGAAAATGAAACGCAAAGCGGCTGCTGGACTCTGATAAGACCAAGTCGCGGGGGTCTCCAATCGATTAGCCTTATATATCCTCTCCGAGCCGCAGAGTTTGCATATAGGATTTGTTTAGCGTATCGCTTCGCACAATGACGGTTCCATATGTGCGATGGTATTGAAATGATAAACTGTTCTTTCCCTTTCTATTTCCCCCTTTTGCTCTTTAAATTGCTAAATCGTATTCTAGGTATTTTTATCTAAATCTGCAATGTTAATAATAAAGTTTTTTTAATAGTTTATTCTAAAAGTTTATAAAATAGGCATGATTATAATTTAATATTATTATTAGTGTAGTTCTCACACATTTGAAATCTCAATTTTGTAAAAATTACATTTAAAAATCTAAAAATAACTTTGTAATTCTACTTTTAAAATATTTTATTTTGATTTTTATTTCATACTGCCATAAAACTTTTAATTTGTAGGTTAAGATTTGTGATTTTCATAAATTTAAAGTTTAAAAAGTAAAAACCCATGTATTTTTAAAAACTTTTTGTTCAGAATTTCCTAATTGCACCTCGTATTAAAAATAATACATCTATTAGTGTCGCCCTCTATACATGCTATACGGAAAATAATGCATAAATAATGTGAAGATTTACAATTTTCTTCTTCGTATAATTTCAACTTTATGTTGCATTAGTTTTAATTAAAAAAAATTCTAGAACTTATTTTCCGAATAACGTAACTTTCTATATTTGAAACGACACGTTGATTTCACGGTAAACCCAATGGATGCGTGGAAACGCTTTCCAAATACACATTAAGGTTATGTTCAAGTGTCAAATAAAATGAGACGTCAATCAAGGTTATTATTAGTCATCTTTAAATCTTATCGATAATAATTAAACCACAAGTTCATATGCGGAAAGTCAATATAAACAAAAGGAAACTTCAACCGCTCCTCAAGTTCGTGACTAATAATGATAAATATATGTTTTCAGCATGAGATAAACACTCGGACCATATGAAAGTGTTGTGACCATGAGAGTGTGTTATTTTGACGTGGTGTAATAATCAGCTAATTAAAAGCGTGTTAAGTGTTACGAAAATGGAAGAGAGTGCAGAAGAATCTATGGATTTATGTTGCCAAGATGGGGTACTTTTAACAAGTGCCCCAGCTGCCTATATGAATTATATAAACACTGTGGGTACATTGTTTATTGTTGAATATTTAAACTCAAATCGAACGAGATGTATAGAATGGAAACCTAATGATGTTACTATAGATTCTGAGATGCAAGATCAAGAATGGGCAATGGTTAATACTGTTGAACGTAGAACACGTACATTCAGTGAAACCTGCAGTCGTTCAAAATATCTTAAAGTGAACATGATTGAAGTTAAAAGCTTCAGAGTTTCTCGAAATAAACAGAAATTAGCTTTCATGGACGGAAAAGGGGAAAGTTTGTGTAATTTTTTATTTCAACATAGCAACTGTGATTTACTATTGGCAACTTTAAAAGGCATCTTAAGAACAGCACCATCACGAAGAGATAAACATTTACATATCATTCTGGATGATTTACAAAACCCAGAAACGCAACAGTTAAATAAATCATTTGCTGAACTTAACCTGTTTCAAGATCCATCTGATTATGTGTGGGGATTTGTTAGAAACTTTCATAATAAACCTTATGAGACAGCTATGGAAGCTTTTGCAAAAATCACAGACATTGGTAATTCTTTTTGGGAATATTACCCTTTACTGCATGTATTAGGTGTAGGTAGATATTGCTGTGGTGTCTGTGATACTTTATCTTATATTTATTAAGTTTTTTGTTAATTTAAAAAAATCATTAATTATGTCACAGTATATCGAGGGCCTGAACATAGAATAATGGACGATGAAGTTCATGACATCTTAAATAGAAGCTTAGAAGCTATAGAAAATAGTACGACGACACATACACATGATGAGTATGAAGTTATAGCACATGTCCCAAAATTACCTGATCGTAAAGATTATCCTAGAGGTCGTCCTTTATCTGCAGATCAATGGAAAGGCTTAAAGGATCCTGAAGGGCGAGTTGAAGATGTAGAATCTGTGAAACTTATGATTTTTAGAGGGGTAAGATAATTTCATGTCTAAAATATTAAATTTTTTATGATTAATCTTTTTTTAGGGAATATCCCCAGAGATTCGTAAAGAAGTTTGGAAGTATCTTTTAGATTACTATATATGGGATAATACAAATACTCAAAGACAAAATTTAATAAAGCAGCGTCACGATGAATATAACGTTATGAAATTACAGTGGCGCAGTATGACACATATACAAGAAGATAATTTTTCTGATTATAGAGAAAGAAAAAGTTTAATAGAGAAAGATGTAAAGCGTACTGATCGTACCATTGATTATTTTGAAGGTGATCAGAATCCAAATGTGCTAGTTTTGTATGATATTTTGATGACTTACGTCATGTATAACTTTGATTTGGGTTATGTACAAGGGATGAGTGATCTTTTGTCCCCTATTCTTTACTTGCTGGATAATGAAGTTGATGCCTTTTGGTGCTTCGTTGGGTTTATGAACAAAGTGGTAATTATTGTTCTCTATTTTTAAGCAAATGTTTTATGTACAATATGCACTCCTACGAAGGTTTTCTTTTCCAAGCTTATCAAAATTGTATGCAATCTAGTTTTTTATTTTTGAAAGTAATTTGATAGTTTCAGGTATTACAATGCTAAGATTTGCAGGAATCTTATAAACCATATTGTAAGAAATATTAAGTTGATGAAATTAGGAAAAAGTTAGTCAACCATTTCGGAGATCAATTGGTGTTTTTTGTTTTAGAAAAGAAAAATCCATGGCTTGCTAGGTCTTTATTATTATCATCTATTTACAAAAGTAATTATTATTACTGAATTAGGGTGCTTTGATGTTAATTTTGATGTTTGTTCAGATGTTTGTTTGTCATTAGGTTAGTGATAAATGGTACTGCTGCCAATTTTTAGTTCTTATTTATGCCAAAGAAGAAGAGTCAAATTTGTAGGCAATACATCTGATAAATACATGGCTAACTCTGGAGTTCCTCAAGGTTCCCAGGGCTTCCACAAGCTCACTTTTTCCACTTTTTCTCACTTTTTAACAATAGCTCACTATAAGTTACTATTTTAAAAATTTTATCACTATTTTAATTATTATAGTTTTGAAATGCAAGTTTTTAAAAATCTGTATGAATAAATTAGTATCTTATTCATAATTAAATGCTACTTTATAATATGACTTGTTTTAAGGATTGATAAACTGGAGAAAAGGAAAAATCTGATTATTAATCATTACTTTGCAAGAAAGATAAAAGTCAGATTAATAAAATGTATACAGGATGTTAATAAATAATACCAACAAACTGATAAGATAAATTTCTGCTAACAAATATTTTTAAAGCCAACCTATGGTCAATTCATTCTGTTACAGAGTTATCGGTCTTCAAAAGTTGTGTACAGATATGTTGACTTTTGGGTGCATTGTTGTTATTTGCCAAAATATCAAAAATTCTTATTAAAAGAAATTGTAAGAAATTATCTTTCAGATATTCCAAACTTACTTTTCATTATATGGGATGTACTCTATAGCCAAAATAGATAGCCAGAAGAGAAATAAAAAGGAACTTTTAATTTAATGTGTCTCAGCTACAGGGAATACTGTATAATCAAAAGTAGTTTAAAACACACAGAAGGTTATTTCCCTACAATCTTTCTTAATAGAATATTGATATTTTGACAAGTAATGATGATGGATACAAAAGTTAACCTGTCTGTAGGCAATTTTGAATGCCAATTACTTCATAACTAAGATGAATTGACCATAGATTTGGAAAAAGACTTCAGTGATCATTAAAAATTATTTATTAACACTGTATGTATTGTTGAATAAGACTTTATTGATTTCACAGATGTACTTAGTTTATAATCAATTTATTAATAGTTAACTTTGATTCTTGAATCAAATAAGTTAATACATGAATATCTAGATAAATGAAAAATCAAAATTCGTCTCCTACTATTTATAAATGGTAAATCAGGCCATTCAGGCCTCTCAAACCATTCGGTCTTGTTGGACTTATTGAGCTGTTGGAACCTGTGCGACCTTTTGGCCCTGTCGGACCTTTTACATTTCTTGGCCCTTCGGGTCTGTCAAACCGTTCATGCCTCTCAGACCATCAGGCCTTTTTGACTTCGTGGCCCTTCGGGTCTATCAGGCTACGAGAAGATACAAAATGAAAATTGAAGGTAAGATGTGAGTACTGCAGCGTTGCCAGGTATGGAGATTTTTCCCCAAGTTGGGGATTTTTGAACTTTGTTGGGAAATTAGTGAAAATCTTAAAAAAACGGGGATTTATTGGGAATAAATTAAAAATTCCATTGTTGTGAAGGTGATCACACTATTGCCACAACAGTGAAACATATCGTTGGAAACAATAATAAATATTATAAATCTTCAGATGTAGAAATTTATGCCAGCTCTGGTAACATTAGTTATATCTATAATTGCCTCTTCCTCTGCTATTTTGATACAGTTTGACGAAATTTAACTCGTTTGCAAGCAAGTAATTATTGGCAGCACCTAATCACCATTGCTGGTAGCACATCAGTTGAATTACAACTTGTAAACATAAGCATTATTTCAAGAATTTTTGAAGTTGGGGATTTTCGTACCATTTGTTAGACGAGTGGGAAAAAAAATTTTTACACTTGGCAACACTGAAGCAGCGGCACCTTTTTCGTTCCATCTAAAACCCTGTCTAGTTATTTACTATTTCTCACTTTATTTACTAAATTCACTCACTTTTTTCATGCATCACAGCTTGTGGATTCCAATGTAGGACCATTTCTATTCTTAATATTTATCAATGACTTCCCTGAAGACTAGAAGCTCTCGAAAGTCCTTCTATTTGTAGATACCTAAAATTTCATTATGCATTATGAGCTGTGTCTCTGACTATTGCCTACCATTTGCAGCTATTCATTAGACAATAAAGCATTGTCATGTTGAGCATATCAAGGATTTGTGGTAGGGCAAGCCATCTATTCTTGCAGCTTGAAGAACAGAATGTTCATCTCTACTGGGACAATTAATTTAAAAATTTACTTGAAAGTTTGCCTGAAGAAACGTTTTTTGTCCTTTTTGAATTGTTAATTGTTAAAAAAAATGTTAATGACATTCTTAAAAAATACAATCCACCAAATGCACTGGAACTTCACCCTAATTGAGCAATATTGATTAATTGTAAAAGGAATCTTGAAAATAACAGGTGAAGTTGCCCAAATTTAAGAAGATTTTTGACATAACTGAATGTGATCAGCAAATAAGATATCCAAAGAACCTTATAAGTTGAAAATGAAATAAGGTTTGTTCAGAAAGTTTCAAAATAAGTAGCAACTATCAACCCATATAATTTTCTAAAAGCTCTTGAAGGTATTGAAAGGAATTTGCTAAGCATTTCAGGGCCAAGTATTTTATTACAAGAAAAGAAATTATATCCTAGAGGAGTCTAAAGGCAGTCAAACACAGTCTTGCAATGTGAATTAAATTCAAAACAGAATATGTTTCTTGATCTTTGTGTTTTTCTACATAATGAAGATATTTGAGAAAATTGTTTTTTTGACAAAACTCGTTTTTGGCCTACATATATTTTGAAAATGTATTGACACAGAGATTTTCTGTTTTCTATTGTTCAATGTATCCCAAAAAAAGTGGTATGGGTTGCATAAACCAGTTTCTCCTATTATTGATGGTAGCTGAAATACCCTAGAATCTCATCAAATTTGAATACTAGCATGTTCCTAAGAATATGTCTTTGAAATAAAAAAAATAGTGTTTGGGAAGAAAATAACTTTGACTTGTCAACTCTATGATGTTAAAAACCCCCGTCAAATATGAACAGTGGTACCATTTAAACAAGAAACTGCCCCTGCCAACTGATATCTAAAATAATTTGATTGGATTATTTTTGTTTAATGTTCAGATTAACCACAGCATGCCTTAATTTATTTATTAATGGAAAAGATGAAAAATCTTTTTGTATTACTCCAGCACTGAACTGAACTGAAGCATTCAAAGGAAACTATTCACTAATACGAAAGTCAAGCAAGCAGTTTACATAGAAAAACTTGTGTACCTCTAGCTTCGTAGAAAAACAAAACAGCTGCTTGCAACAATATTTCTTTGTGTACAGGCTTAAGTTAGCCAAAACTTATTTCTTTACTACTTTTTTCTTATTTCTTCTTTACAGATTTACATTAAAGATATCTAGTAAGCCATGAATTTTTGTGACAAATAATAAAAACCATTAAGAATATGTTATGATACATTCTTTGACATCACCACTTGAAAACCACAGTAGATAAGAACAAGTGAATGCCATCAAAAATGTATCATAATTTATTAGTTGAGAAACATTCATTCAGATTTTTTTATAAATGGATAAATTTGGTCCCTGCATGTTTGTGTTACTATGCATAATGAACAATACTGATTTATTTATTTGTAAGAACTGTTATGTTAGAGGTTAACTTCATTAAAAATAAAAGGAAGAAGTGTTTTAATATTATAATATGTTAATTTAAAATATTTTGTTATAGAGTTCAAACTTTGATATGGATCAGGCAGGTATGAAAGAGCAACTACAGCATCTGAATATGTTACTAGCATTTGTTGAGCCTGAACTAGCAAATTATTTGAAAAAACACGAATCAGGTAACATGTTCTTTTGTTTTCGATGGCTTTTGGTATGGTTTAAAAGAGAATTTAACATGGAAGATATAATGAGATTATGGGAAGTATTGTGGACGGGTTTGCCTTGCCAGAATTTCCATTTATTGATTTGTATAGCAATCCTGGAGACAGAAAAAGAAATCTTAATGGAAAATAATTATGGATTTTGTGAAATATTGAAAGTATGTTGAATATTTTGTGTATTAATTGAATGTAACTAAACTAATTGATTTCAGCATATAAACGATTTATCAGGAAATATAGATGTAGCTACAATCCTTAGTAAAGCAGAAGGGATGTATCATCAAATTATTGAAGCAGACCACTTGACTGATTCGGTTAGATTAATAATAGGCCTTCCTATATTAGGAAACACTGTTATGATTGATAGCAAAGAAGCTTCACCAGATATTAGTGAATTAGCATCTAGCTCTCAAGGAGCTGATGGAGAAGAAGTTTGTTATGAAAGAGCAATAAGTAATTCATTTTTGTAGTCAACACTAACTTTGTGATGTAATTTTTACGTTTTTCATAATGCAGAGTAATCATCTTGCCAGAGCAAGATATGAATATATTTTTGATTTGTTCCTGAAATAAGTTAATGTGTACATGTCTTAACATTGATGGAAATATTTGGATGAATTGGAATGAATATGTCAGCAGCTTGTATATTAATGATGATGAAAATTGGCCTTACCATATTTTATATATTTGTATTGTAATTGATTGATATTTTTATTGTGTGTATTTATGTAAAATATAAAAATTCTACTAATACATTATAATTTGTTATTAACTACTTTTAAAAAGATGATAACAATTTTTACTATCGTGCTCTTAAGTTCAGCTTTGATAAATTTTTAGAAAATTTTAATTATCGAGATATTGTAATACTGTTATAATTATTAAAGAGTTTGATTATTTAACTGTTTTTTTTTAATTCTACTATTAATGCAGTGATCATAGTACTCAGATCAATTGTCCTCAAGGCATTAGTTTGGCCCTGCACGAAAAAAAATAAATTATGCATTGATGACTTTTAACATTTCTCATAAATAATTTCATACTTAACTTTTATTAAAAGTCAAGTAGTAATTTGTTGTCTAATTTAATTGATCATGAGAATCTAACATATATTGATAAATAACTCGAAACATACTGAATACTTATTTGTCTATCAAGATTGTGAAAGTATTTTTCTTAGACGATTCAATCTTTGTGGCCGAGGTCCACAATATCAAATGCAGTTGTGAAATAAAAATAGCCACGAAGTAGCTTTCAACACTACTTTCTAATAGTTGCCTAAAAAATAATATTAAGGCAACGCAAAGAAAGCTATAATTAATATTAAATTATAAGTCGGTATTTGTTCGATTGTTATTCCTACATCTAAAATCAAACATTTTTTAATGAAAATTGTACGTTGCCAACAAACAAAATTAAAGATATTGTGTGAAAACCAACTGCTAAATATTATTCAAACAATACAATAAAATACATCAGGTCATCTTCCTGGGGTGCCTTGATCTTTGGGAAGAGCCGTTATCAATGTCGGCCGATTTCTTGAAAACCAAGCTTTCTAAATATATTAATGTCTAGATATGTTGCCAGTTGAAATAAATGAGACGCCTACTTAATACTAAAGAAAAAGGAATGAATGTTGCAATTTTTAAAAACTGCTAAAAAA
>VTPC01003117.1:0-24182 GCA_011009095.1 Ignelater luminosus
GCTCATAAATTATGTAGATAAAAGCTCAGTAAAAAGTCTCAATGCTTCCACGAGGTGTAGATGCTGATGCTTGTAAAGGTGCACTCTGTAAGTAATAAAGTTGTAAACATTGTAGATTTCAGCAACGATCTTGAATCTCTTCGTGTGTGTTTTGGAATCTAGTAGATACCTTAATAATTCAATCAGGTTCAAAGCTTAATTGCAACTTTCTTTCAACAACACTACAGCTGTCAGGAAGAACTATTAGAATTTTTGATGTCATAGCATTTTTTGAATAGATATTGAAGTCATACACTACAGCAAAAGAAGAAAACAAAAAAATGTGGAAATAAGATTTGAAGATACTCTTATGCAGTCTGATTATTTGCATTTTGAAGTATAAAATAATATTAGCCACCAAGTTTAGAAAACATTTTAAAACTTTCCAGTTTTGAATGAAAAAAATGGTGTTGAGAATTTATAAAACCAATCTGAACACATTTGAGAAATCACCAATTTAGTGCTTTAGTACTTTCACTAAGAATTTCATTGTAGTTGCTGATTGTAATATTATTGTGCATTAACACTGCATTAGATGACAAAACAGGTATGTAACAGCCACTTATTTAATACAGAGCTTATCATTTTGCATTTACCATTAGCTTGGTGTCGTTTGTCAATTTGGAATTTCACATTCTAGAAGATGGTGGATTTCAAAGGTATTTCCATATATCAAAGACCCTCTTTGATACTTCTGGAGGAGAACAATAATAGTGCAATATAAATTTCCATAATTAAAATACATTGCCTCGAGAAAGGAACAATACGGAAAGTTTTACTTATGGAACAAAGCAGACTTTTAAACGAGATATTTGCAATAATGAACAAGTCTTTAATCTCTTCTTCACATATAGCATCAATTTTGAATTTTATTGAAATTTTCATTGTCTGGTTTCAACTTCCACTTACGTTCAAGTTGTGAAAATAGTGAATACTTCATTAACATATTGGCGGAACACATAATGTACCCAATTAACCTACGACAACTATTTTTTTTTTTTTTTTTGCTTTAACGTGCTTCACTCCGTGACGGAGACTTACACGAAGTTAGAATAGCCCAGCGGAAAACGACAAGGAAAAATGCCATCAACAAAGTCCACATATATTTATTCTTCGTCTGTGGAAGTTTCAAATAATTATGCATTTTCGAAAGACAACGGAGTGACTTTTATAGAAATGTGAATTAGTTTGTACCCTCAGTACGTACAGATTCTCAAATATTGGAAGTTTCTTCTATTCTAAGCTGTGTACTATATACATCAAGTGCGCCAAAGTTGGGACAATTGACATGTATACCTATAAAAACAACATAAGTAATTAAATCAACAGAATCATGAATTTTTCCCAATTTTCTAGCAAATTACATGCAGGTAACGCTATAAGAAATTATCACCGCAGCTGTAGTGCTTCTCTCAAAGGTTTTGAATCATCTTCAATATAACTCTGGCTAAATAGAGTTGCCTGAAATCTTCTTGTGATTACTGGTCCATTTTCAAAGCAGCCAAGTTAAATTCTGTTCTGTTAAGAAAAAAAAGAGAAAATGCTTTTGATTGTTATTTCGAAAGTTTATTTGTTTTGTACAAATTATAAGTATATTCTTGACGTAGTTTAAACATATCACCTTTTTTTTTTATTGAAATTATAGAAAAAAGAAATAGCTGGAATATCAAACACGATTACTTATTGATTTTTTAACAATAAATAAATATTAAACGTCATCTAAATAAATGTTTATTATTTATTACATTAAAAATGTAGTTAATACTTTTTGCATTAAGTTTTAAACTAAATGCTTAAGAATACTTCTCAACAATCTAGTTAAGACATCAAAAGAAGAATTAAGAGATTATTTACTGTTGGTTATAAGGATGTACTGTTTTTCCTGCAAGGTCTTTTCAGTTACTTGTAAAAGTTATTCTAATCAAAAGATTTTATATGAACTTGTACATATTTTCAATTGTACATATTTAAATTATTGAAATGGCATCGAAAATTGATTGATTGAAAATTGTATTGAAAATCCTTTTAATAAATAATTTAAAGAACGATGTTGAAATGTTAATTTATGTGCAAAAACCCATCGTGATGGTTGTTGGTGAAGGTAATTTATAGTGTAATGTGCCTTATTTGGGTATTTTACATGCCCATTAGAATTGGTTATGTTCCCTTTCATTTGCAAATTGTTGCAACTTGTTATTAAGGAGCCGAGAAAATGTAATAAGTCCATATAAGATTTTTTTGATCGGAATTAACTTTCACCAACTAAATTTGTAGAAAAAGAATCATTAATTCAGATATTATCTATTGAACAAGACCTCACCTAATGTCCCTTATTTTATGAATGATGATATATTCCCTATTGAAAACATTTCACAACTGAAATACAGCTTTCCCCTTACCATTTTCTGATTTTCCACTTGAAGCATACACAGGATATTTGGGAACTTTTCATATGTTGTTATGTGACAGTTAAATGTATATAAATGTATAAAAAACCTGCCTTCATTAAATTAGTTCTATTTAAATGCATAACTCATCAAAGAAAATTGTACAAAAATTAAATTTCACAATAATAAAGCAAGATGTTGAGGTTATTAGAAATTTATCTTGTGCTGTTGGTGGTACTAAGTGGAGTGTGTGCGACTTGTAAATGTAATCATAATAATAAAGGTGTAATACATGTTTATTTTATTTTATTCCTTATGTCTGGAAATAAATGTGCTTAACTGTGGTGGACTAATTTGTGCTCACAAAATAAATAATTAATAGGTTATGGTCCAGGAATACTCGCGACATAATTAGTGGTAATAAAAGAAAAGTGTTACAACCTCAGAATTCAATATACTGGAACAAAGAAAATTATAGTTGGAATGAGTGGCACAGCCGTACCGGTACTTGAAACGAATAACTTTAACAATTGGTGTTTTAGAATAATTAATATACTAAAAAGAAAACAATGTGGTGATGTGATAGAAAAGGGACCTCGAAACAAGACTGATACACAGGAAGTAAAGCAGAAATTTATTAAAAATGACGCAAAAGCACAATCCATAGTAGTAGAAGGTGTGTCAGATAAGCATCTTGATCTAATTAAAGACTGTAAAACGGCATAAAAGCAATTAGTAGCATTAAAAGATGTATTTGTGAGAACTAGTTCATTTACAAAATTATCACTGTAGAGAAAATTACTTAGTTTATGATCTTGAACAAACAAGAAGCTAGATCATTTCTTAAAATTCGACACTAATAAGAAACTTAAAAGATTTGGGGTCAACAATCAACGAAAGTGATTAAGTGTGTCATTTATTATTGTCACTACCATCGACATTTGATATAGTCGTTACTGTTTTAGAGACGGTGACTGATGTAAAAATGGATTTTGTAAAAGCGAGACTACTTGATGAAGAAATTAAAATAAATGCAAAACAAGAAAGCCAAGAACCTGTAAATAATGAAGTAATCTTCAAGGCAGCTATTAATAAAGGTTGTTATATTTGTGGAAATAAATATCACTTTCAAGCACAGTGTCCAAAGATAGCTGAAAATCAAAGAGGTAGAAGCAGTTTTCGAGGTTATCATAGAGGAGCTAGGGGAAGAAGAGGAAATAGAGGCTATTATAATCAAGGGTATTCTGAAAGGAAAAATAGTAATGAAGAGAGATCAAAACAACAAGCAAACTCAGCAGAACAAATAATCACAATATATGCAGCAAATTTGTAGTAACCATTTTGTACAAGAAAATCTTGAAACATTGATGCATGACGTCAAAGTTCTTGATCAACATGTATCCATTCATATAACAAATGGGGAAGTTTCCAAGTCAAATAAAATATCATTTCATTAAAGATTTGTGTTTGAAAAAGGAAATGCTAATAGAATACACAAGTTCCAATGAAAATTGTGCGGATATGTTTACTAAAGCTTTAGGAAAAATTTAATTTCCACTTAAGAGAGCGGGATTTTGTAGAAGTTAAACAGAAGATATTGTTGACTTAATTTAAAAACCTCGTAACTTTACTTTAAATGAAATTGAGATTTTCATGCCATCTTGTGGAGAAATTACACTGTGAAACGGATTTGGTTTGGCCAATGGCATTTGGCTTTTTGCAGATAATTCCAGTAGAAATCATACTAACCCCCTCTTGTCCATTGGCTTGATGCAAAAAGCTCAGCTTTTGGCCACAAAAGAAAATACTGTATAAACAGTTAAACCATTTAAAGAAAAAAGCTTACGGTTTGAATAGATCTAAAGCCAGTTTGAAAAAAAGATTAGCAGAAACTACTAAATTTAGCAAAAGATACTGCTTAGAAGAACTTGGTAATGATATGGACCCTATTACCAAACGATTCTTTGAGTTCCAGGTACAAAATATCAACAAGAAGGCAAAGGATCGTAGGTACACGACGGATGACAAAATATTAGCTTTAGTTTTATTAAAACAAAGTTGGAACGCTTATAGATATTTGTCAAAAAACCTTCGAAGAAAACTCTAATGAAATTTTTAAATCAAATATCAATAAGACCTGACATGAACAATGCAACATTTAAAGTTCTCAAAGCTGAACCAGAGAATTTTAAAAATTCCCTGGATAACTATTGCATGTTAATATTTGATGTCAATTGCCACTCATATAAGTTACAATCAAAAAGAAGATCTTGTTGAAGGTTTCAACAGCAGTGCCAACAACTTTGCCAATCATGCACAGGTAGGATTTAATCATCCTTTGCATGCAAAATTTATGCAAAAATCATAGACATTGCAAATACAATTAAAAAGCTTGTAGCTAAATGCAGGGAAATAGGGTTAGTTATTTGTGCATTTATTCGAGATCAAGGAAGCAATAACTCTGCCGCCATTAACCATCTAGTCAATTAAACTAAACTAAATAAAATTAGAGGGGGAGAAGATATGGACATTAGTGAATTTTATTTTGAAGTTTCTGGTCGAAAAAGTATTCCTCTATTCGATCCTCTCTATCTGATAAAATGTGTCGGAAACAATTTATTAAGAAACAATTTAATATTCTATGCTGAGGGGAAACAACAAACAGCAAAATGAGAACACTTAGTTACTGCATACAAAATGGACCCATAGTTTGGTAATCTCAGGAGTATGACTGATTTTCATGCGATTCCAAAAAAAATTCAAAAATGAAAGTTTCCTATTGCACACAAACTATAAGTAGAACAACAGCTATTGCAATAAACTTAATGGTGCGTTCAGGTAAAAAACAGTAAGTTAAATTTGGCAAATATAAAGATTTTAGGAATGACTGTAGATATCAATGGACAAATTTTTTAATTCAGTGGGGCCATCAACAAAATTATTACACCGGCCAGCACGTGAAAACTCACATTTTAACTTGTGAAATGACGCTATTACCACAATAAACAAAATGAAATTCATTAACCATAGTGGGAAGACATTTAGGCCCCCTTGTTTATAAAATTTTGTAAAAGCTTAGAAATTTCAAAAAGCTGTTTTATCTTTAGAGAATTTCTTTGGTCAAATGTGGCAGCAAAAGGGAAAGATTTGCAAACCCTACATGTGAGGTGTTTACGTCATTTTTTAAGAGCCTCCTTGTTAATCATTTTGCAACAAAACATGCTACAGGAAGTAACTGTGAAGATGACAAAAGCAAGATGTTTACTACCCTCAATAAATTCATGGAAGAGGTATGTTTCTATCATTTGGTTATGTTGGCATCTAATTCTTTGTTTTTAGGATTTAGCAGAAACACATTTAAACCAAGTAGTTGCTGTAAGGAAGCCTACTTAGCTACCTGCAATTATTTACATGGAAAAACAATCATTAATATGTTTTAGACTTCATTATAAAAACAATAACGCCAACTATAAAGAACTGCGATTAGTGCAGTATTCTCCATGTTATTGTTTTACTTTTTTGTATTTTCACTGTTATCTATTTTCTTTGTAGATTCACATATCGCTAATGTCTGACGAGCAATAGTGTAATGAAGAAATGAAGGGTTCTCAAAAGGATGATTTGGTTTCTGAAAACAATAGCAAAGATCCAGATTATAAACCCGATTTGGAGTTGCAAAAAAAAGAATAAGAAGCAAAAGATACAAGAGTTCTTTGAGTTAAACAGCTCGAAATCTGATCATAATTTACATACTCCTATGTCTTTTAGCGACGGCAAAACATCTGCTATGAGTTCTAGTGAGAATATCAATAGTCCAGGCAAGCATATTCAGGTACAACAAACCTTTTGAATTATAATAAAAAGGCAGCCTTTTTTTGGATGGGTTTTTGAAAACATTTGTGGTTCTGAAAATATAGGAATATATGCTCTGGTAAATCTGGCATAATTAAAAAAGTCACTAATACTAAAAGAAAATAGAAAAAAAAGATTCGCATTGTTGAAGCGGATACAGATTATTACGGAAATATGTGAGATTTCAGGCACAAGCCCTCAAGAAATAAAAACTTCAATACATAACACTGATACTGACGATATTGAATTAACAACCTACGGTCAGAGAACAAATCCAAAATGATTTAGTGAGAAATCTTATCGCGTGGCTAACAGAAAGGAACTTTGAAGGAATTTGTAAAATTAGGCCTATAACTTCCACCAAAAATGCAGTCAAGTCTTTATTGCATTCATCTAATATAATAATTTTGAGCGCTAGCAATATATTGGGATGTGACCACATCAACCACCGCTATGGTTACAGACAGTACATAGCAACTCTGTCTCTATGGTTACAAATAGCATGTCAAATAAAAGAGGTTAAAAACAAATGTCAAAATAAAAAAAATGTCAATTTAAATAAATGAGGTTAAAAACAAATGTTAAAGTGAAAGAATGTCAATTTAAATAAATGAGGTTAAAATGAATGAAAATAAAAACATAAAATGGTTTCCTAGCGCCACATAAAAGCGTCAGTCTTTAGAATAATGGCATATCAAATGAAATCCATGCAATTCAGTTATTTGAAGGAGGGTACAATTTAAATGTTGTACCCTGTGGTCTTCTTATTCATAAAAACTACCCATTTATCAGCGCTTCTCCAGACAATTTAATTGATGATGATTCCAGATATTTTATTTAACAATTAACTAACTAATATCTATTTCACGTAGAGATACATGCGTCACAGATTTATTTTTAATCAACGACAACACGCCTATTTAAAATTAATTTGTTTGTTCGTTGGTTTATAGTAAGAATGAATATCTTCTTTTTAATATTCTTTTATAATTAAGGATGAATTGTAGGTACAATCGGAAACAAAAGTTAAAAAATTTTCACTAAATTAATATCTTTCAATATCTTTTAAAATACGGCATTTAAATGAAAAATTTTTTTCACGTGCTTGTTTTTAATAACAAACTTTTTAAAAAATAGAAATTTGTTTGACTTTAAGTAATTTTTAAATAAGATTTTTAATATTTGTAAGAATTACAAAATAACTTTTGTCCGTGGCTGTACCCTGAAATTAACTTTAAAAAGAAAAAATGTATAAATTTTTTATAATATCAGAAATCACTGATAAAAATTATTTCAATATAACACATGGGCTGAAAAGTCCCAGGCTAACAAAGAAAACACGGTTTTTTTTGTTCAAAATTAGCTTTATTCATCAACATAATTTCCATCAAGAACAACACAATCATTCCAGCGCCGCTCTAACATTTCAATACCACTTTTGTAGAACAATTTATCTTTTGCCTCAAAATAGGACTCAGTTTCAGCGATAACCTCTTCATTCGAGCGAAATTTCTTACCGGCAAGCATTTTTTTAGGTCTGCGAACAGTCATTAGTCGCTGGGAGCCAAATCTGGCGAATACGGTGGATGTGGGAGCAATTCCAAGTTCAATTCATGTAGTTTTACCATTGTTTTGATTGACTTGTGACACGGTGCGTTGTCTTGATGAAACAAAATTTTTTTCTTTGCCATATGCGGTCGTTTCTTTGCAATTTCGGCCTTCAAACGCTCCAATAACGCTATATAATATTCACTGTTGATGGTATTTCCCTTCTCAAGATAGTCGATGAATATTACACCACGCACATCCCAAAATACCGAGGCCATAACCTTTCCAGCCGATTGTTGTGCTTTCGGTCGCTTTGGACGAGGTTCACCAGTTGCTGTCCACTCGGATGACGATCGTTTTGATTCCGGAGTGAAGTGATGGATCCATGTTTCATCCATTGTCACATATCGACACAAAAATTCCGGTTTGTTACGTTTAAACATGGCCAAACACTGCTCAGAAACATCAACACGTTCTTGTTTTTGGTGAACAGTGAGCAAACGCGGCACCCACTTTGAGCAGAGCTTTCTCATAGTCAAATGCTCATGCAATATAAAGCCAAAACGTTCTTTTGATATCTTCAGCTAACTCACGCAACTTCACTTTTCGATCATTGAAGACGATTTTGTGAATTTTTTTGATGTTTTCTGGTGTTACCGCCTCATTTGGACGTCCACTGCTTTCTGCATCATCGGTGTCTCTACGACCACGTTTGAAGTCAGCAAACCAACGTTTTATTGTTGTTTCTGATGGAGCGGAGTCCCCATAACACTTTTCAAGCCATTGCTTCGCTTGAACGGTATTTTTTCCCATCAAGAAGCAGTGTAAAATTAAATTGGTAATTGTTGATTAGTATTAAAGAAATTTAATACCTATATATCAATAACTTATAACATTTTAATTTATAAATTTTATGCAACAATTAAATATTGTTATTCATTGATTCGATGTCACTATTAAATTTTGACTGTTCTTACATTTAAATGCATTTAATTGAGATTTAAATTTTCGCAGTAACATATTGTTTGCGAGGTGGCCACGTTTTCACTGTGAATCACACTCTGCATTCAATAATACCGTAAATATCGCTCATTTTTATTATTTTTTTCTATAAATAATATTGAAACCACTAAACGTTAATTGCTTTTATGATTTTTAGATATTCAATCTACTAGTTTACAATTTGACGAATGTTTCGAATCTTATTTTCAATACTATTTTTTAATTTTCCATTTAAGCATGTATAAATTTGTTATAACTAAAAAATGTTATAACTTTTGAACTGTCTTGTAAAAAAATCCCCAATTTTTTTAGGAGCTTCAGGAAACTTGTCAGAATAATCTATAATTTTTTCAACGTATTCTCATTATTTTTAATATACCTACAAAACATCCTTAAATAAAATTATAAAAAAATATTAAAAAGAAAATATTCATTCTTACTATAAACCAACGAACAAACAAATTAATAAAAGAAAAAGGTAAAAGTTACAATTATAACCTATTTAAAATGTATGTTGAAAAAAGAGATATATATTCAACTGTTGGCATTCCATTTACGTAGGTGTATGCCAAGGATAACACTAGAAACAGTAGACGTGATTGCACGTAAATTTGAGCTATATTTCCTAAACATCAAACATATTTGAATTTTCAAATTGACATTTTTTTTTACATTTAAACAACAAAAACAGTTCTTATAAGAATTACAATTAAGCAAATTTCCGATCATTAGTTTTAAAGTAAGTAGTAAGATTAATAAAAGTTAATTCTAAAATGAACTTATATGTACATTTTAAAAATCGTTTTCAGTTATTGATTTGAAAACCAATAATTTCCTTGCCATGAAGGGTAAACATCTTAGTTCAACTTGTCAAGCAATGGTTCTATCTTTGGTTAATTATTTTATAAGGGAAAAAGAGAATGACGGTCCTTTATTATCTTTGAATGTCGTACATGAGGTACGATCTATTTTAGATATAATTTGTCAAATAAACCTACCAAGTAGGTAGCTAATTTTTGCAGCGAGTGGCGGAGGTACTTAATATTAGTAGGCTTACCGTGTCTCGAATCAACAAAAAAAGCCAGACAAATCCAGTTCTTTCATCTCCACAAAAATCACGACAAAAAAAGAAACCAAAGACTGAAAACTTACCCAATTCTGTTAAATCAGAAATTCGTCAGGCTACCTATGACATGTACGCAGCAAGTGAGTTATTGGTAAAACGTCTAGTTACAAAAGTTGATCTGTTTTTTGCTATTAGAGAAAAACATATTACAGGCTGTTGCCAAGTTTGGGATTCAAATATAAAAAAGATAACAACAGAAGATTTTTTATTGAAAAACCAGCTGTGGCATTAATGAGATCTGCATTTTTAAGAAAATACAGTCTCCTTTTCCTCGATAAGTAATTTTCTTAGATGAGACTTGGATATATTCTAAGGGCAATGCCAAACGTTCTTGGCAAGACGCTTCATCAAGGAGTGTTAAGTAACCTATTGGCTATGAAGGTAAACACTTTACTGTTGCACATGCTGGAGAACACGATTTTGTAGAAGATGCATCTAAAACCAAAGATCAAGATTACAATGGAGAAATGAATGGGGACACATTTGTAGGCCAGCCAATATCGACATAAAACAAAGCAAACATCGCAAAAATTAAGAATAGTTCTAATTTTTTTAATATGTTGTTAGGACTCCTCCGGGTAGTACAAATCCAGATTTGCAACCCTGAAAAACCTATGCTACCTGCGTAGTGGCCAAAAAACAGTAAAATCTTTGCACTTGTTTTGGTGTTTTGGTCATATGTCCTAAACTATGCATTCTACCAAAAATGTTATCCATATCTTTTTTTACAGTAGCTTAAATTTGCTACACTCTGATACCAGGATGGGTTCTGTATGTCCATTAGTTACCGAGATATGGCTTTTCAAAGATTGGCAATTTTTTCCAAAGTGACATTTTTTCGTTACGGTCATGTTTGCAGCTACTGGTTACCGATTTAACAAGAGCTGTCTATGTTGCTGGTGAAATACTGCTCTCAGCGCCAGACTTCACGTGGTTATATGGAAAATGGTCTAACACCTTCGATGTGCCTGATTGGAATAGATTCATGGAGCGGGTCACAGATGAACTTGATTTCCAACGTTCCAAAACTGTTTACCTACCATTCATCCAAGCTCTGCCTAATGATTATGACACTATATTGACATCGCTTCAAGTCGTCAGCAACCGAACCGCAGCTCATTCCCAGAACACATGCTTCGTGACTTATGATCAACCACTATATCTGAAAGCCCGAGACATTGTTGAAAGTTGCCAGCATCCTGAGTTAAAGAGTGTAGTTGTGAGTCTTAGGAGATTCCATCTCCTCATGTCCTTCATGGGTTGCATTGGTGGAATAATGGCAGGTAGCGATTTGAAGGAACTATTTATGATGAACAACGTAGATGTTGATTTGTTATGCCTACATAAGGGCTGTGCGAGCTCACGTTTTGTGTAATCTTGTGTTGGCTGACATGATTATGAATGAGGCAGAGCTAAAATGAAAAGCATCCTAAGTGGAACTGAGATCCTTCATGCCAGGGAGAATGAGACTTTTCAAGTTGTGAGTGTCAAGTTCAGAACCGCATTGGAAAAGCTGGAACACAACGGGTTCACGTCCAAGCTCTGAGCCCAATACTATCGTAAGACTGCACTGATGAAGCGATTCAACCAGGCTAAGTGAATGGGAGATTGAGAGCTTCACCTAGACTGTACAGCAAAATGCTACCTTTCTTCCATTCAGCACTCCTTCTATGCAAAAAGTGCACGTTTCTGCCTAAAAGATATGGTTAACCTGGAACAATGGATGCCTCCAAAAGAGTATCACTTGTTTACGAATGGAGCCTTCACGATAAGCCGCTCTAATAAGTACTTCACCAGCAACTTGGACAGCTCCTGTTACCGTGACGAAAAAATGTAATTTTTGGAAAAAATTGCCAATATTTAGAAAGCCGTATCTTGGTGACTAATAGACGTAAAGAGCCCATCCTGGTCTCACATTGTATCAAATTTAATCTGCTTTAAAAAAGAAATTATTGGTTTTCAAATCAATAACTGAAAACGATTTTTAAAATGTACATACAAGTTCATTTTAGAATTAACTTTTATTAATCTTACTACTTACTTTAAAACTAATGATCGGAAAATTGCTTAATTGTATTTCCTATAAGAACTGTTTTTATTGTTTAAATGTAAACAAATGTCAAATTGAAAATTCATAGTCTTGCTAAGAATATTGCTTTAGAAAAATATAATTTTGTAAATGTTTTAAATTACCTGTTTTATTTATCTTCAACTTACCAGTTCCAGAATAATCTTAGAGATCACTAGTAACAATACAATACTTTTTGTAAAAGAGTAATAAAGTTCTTTGGAAAAGCATGTTTTCACGTGAACCTACATGTAGACATAAATTAACATTTTTAACAATATGTGTGGATACTAGATAATGTCGTTAAATGTCATAAAAATACTTTTGGTTTGAGTTATTTAGCATTTTACAGGTTGGATATCTGAAACAACTAATTAAATTTAACTATAATATAATTTTGACGTTTACTTGAATTGCGCAACCTCTGTGAACCTGCTGTAGCTAAAATAGAACGTGTAGAAAGTTTTCAATTGGACCATTTATTGATTTGAAGCATCTGGATCATCCAAGTGACGCATGTATCTCTTTACGTGAAATAGATATTGGCTTTTTATTACTAACACAAAACCCTTTCCCTTCCTTTTCCTGGCAGGAGTTCGCTCCAGACGTTCTCATTGCTGAATATTCTGATCAGGAATAAACCCAAGGAGAGGGTAGCCCCCTCTCAGTCTCGTGGTTGGTTGGCATTCCTTTGGTCAGTTGAAAATTTACAATTTAGAAAAAAATTCTATGGCAAGAAATATGTACATACACAACTAAATAACGTTTTGTGGATGCACAGATGGATTAGTTAGTCAGTATCACATCAGTATGGTATGAAATGCAGAGGTGTTTGCAGTTGGAAAATTTTAGATAAGTGTATTTTATGAATTGAATTAAAACCACGACACATTATCAAATACAGTTTTTGGATAGAATGCTACATCTTCATTATCATCATCTGATAGACAGGCAGTTTCATTTATTGCAAATGTAAACAAAGAAGATATCGTAGCCTTTTGGAGCAATGTTTCAGATGAAATAAGTAATGCTACAGATCATTTAGTTACAGAATCAGTTAGTGAAAATATGTACGATATCGTTCAAATTGGTCCAGTGAATATTAAGATTTCTGATGGTAAGACTTTACAAGCAAAATCAAGAGGAAAACTTACGAGTTGATGATGATACAACTATTTTAAACATTAAAGCCTTAATAGTGAGTAATTTGAGTTTCAATTTGCTCTCAGCAAGCAAAATAATGCGAAATGATTATAAAATTGTATTTGAAAATGATAAGGTGTACCTAGTGAAAAATAATTTGGTGAAAATGTGTTTCAATCAACACTGTAGTCTTTTTGTTAATAGTTTTAAGTATATCAAATGTAATATGTCATGTACAACAGAGGATGTGTGGTATAATTGAAGACACGTAAACTACCAAAGCATGAGTTGGATCTACCCAAGAACAAGAGTTGAAATGGAAATAAGAGCTAAGAAAGAAGAATTTATTAAGAATGATATAAGATCTAGAATGGCTGACGAACATCTCTGCGATCTCATGTTGATAAAAAGTAAACAAAACATTACAGACAGAATTTTATTCAATTCAGCTTGCATTCCTGGACTGAACTTAAAAAACGTAAAATTATTCTTTAGTTTACGGAGATATTTATTTTTTATTGTGTAAATGTTAGAAATTTTCCATAGTTTTTGTTTAAAGAACTGAAACCTAATAAAAAAATGTTTACCTGATTTTTATTATTACATAAAAATGTACTTCTATGATTAAACGCTTTTGTTGGGTTATTTTATGAATTAAAAAAATACTTTTGTAGTTAAATAAGAAAAAGTCATTTTGTATAAACCTCATATCAATATTTTTATTTTGTGCTAATATAGTGAATGTAAAATAAATTAACCTACCCCTATTCCAGCAACTACAATAAATTGTATAAATACCTAAATGTGCCGTTTCAATTTTGTTGTCGGTAATTTGATGTTACAAAAATTCCTTAGGTACATCCCTGATAATAAACATGTAATGGAAACAGTGATATTTTCATAAATAAAAACAATAATTATTTTTGTGCTTCTGAACAATTTGCATTTTGAATTACAAGATTTTCTAATTAAATGCATTTTCATAACCTAATACATACCATATTCAAGTTGAACTGTCAATATCGATAAGGGATCAACTCCTGCTGTGCTCAGTTTCTTGACAATTAATATTTGCATTTGTTATCAAATATTTCATATTTCTTAAATGTCACATTGACAGTTAAGTTCAACTTATTCAACATTATTTGACAAAACGTCACAGATGGTTTTGTTTAATAAATTTGAAATTTCTATGAAAATTACAAATTCACAAAGAATCATTTCAAGCTTATCAGCTTAGTTGTAACAATAAGCAGAAGATAACGATAAGTTATTAACAGAATAAATTTCATTTTGTGATTTAATGTAGTTACTCAAAAAACTTGATATTAAAAAAACGTTGCTACACAAAAATTAATAAATTAAGAATGATTATGATTAACTATTAGAACTTGAACATTTTTAATACAATACAGTTAAACCGGAATGCAAAGCGTTACCAGATAGTGTTTAAAAAGTGTAGAAAAAATTTTGAATACAAAAAAAGGAATAAATTTACTATAATTGCAAATTTAATGGTAATATAAAATGTATTAGTCATTTTTCATATATATTTCAACAATTACTATTAATACTTCCGTTGAGAAATTTTATAATAAAGATACGCTTGCCTTAATTTTCAAACTATTTAAAAACACTTAATAATCAAAATGAAGAATTAATTATTGTTCGATATGATCAATTTAGAAATTTAATTAACCTTACTCACGTACAGATAAAATAATACCTGAATGATTATCACCATTGTAAGATCTCAATATTCCTTGGTGTATACCATCTGCAAGCTATCGATCCTTTGCATGGCAACCATTAACTAAAGATACACCATTTCCATTCTCTTCCGATGCAGTAGCAGCTCCAAGAATGTAGATGTGTGAAAATTATGACGCCTACAGCAAATAGAGAATTATCATATAATTTCAACTTGATCATATTTTAAGCATTATAAATACACAGATTTTCAAATAATGCTCACAATTAAATTTTGAACGGCCTCTTAAAACGTGTAAATTTCCTGCAGACTATTTCAAAACAGAATATAATACGTATATTATCACATTATTATTCAGTTCAGAAATATAAAACTAATTACCTCTATGTGATGATAGGAAGAATAATAAAAATGTCTCAGCAGAAAATATAAAACTGCAGAATCGGATGTCTTCCTTTATTAATGTGATCCTATGCAGTCACTGACATTATTCATGTATTAAACACATCTTGACACTGCAAAAAGTTTTTATTTTATTAGAACATTCTTAACCTTAAAACATTTTTACAATTGCAATTATTCTAAAATTTATTCTGGTAAGATACCTAAAAGTATATAAATAATAAGCAACAATCTTGGTACTAAGATAGTTTTAGTGGTTTGGAGTATGCAAATAAAAACATAAAACACAAACTTTTTTAGGTCCCCTATATCTTCGGAAATCTACACCAGCACATGCTCTAATCAGAGAATTTTTTATTTATTTATTTTAATACACTAAGATTAACCCATATTAAACGAAAATTCATTAAATTGGCGAATACATTTGTTAGATTTTATTATGAACGTGAAATTCGAAGCAAAATTCAAACACAAAGTATACTAACCTCTAACCATTTTTGCAGAAATTACAAGAAACTCTGAATAATCCGCAAAAATCTTTTGCTGAAATGGTACTAGTCGTTGTTTCCATTTTTATTAATTTGAAGTGGATTGGCGTCCAGTATTTCCTCTATCATTATTATTACATTGAACGATTCAATAATATCTCGAGATACTTTTCACCCAAACATGACAGATAATAATAATATCTGTCATTCTTCCAATTTTCCGGCCGGCTGCGTCAATATGTATGTTGAAATTGAAAACCGAGAACACCATCCTAATTCTACCCATTTTATCATCCAGAAACGCCGGTGGGCTGGTCCAAATGCAAATATTCCATCTTGAATCTTCGTACAATGAAAATTCCCAAAGACCCTATGTTGTCATAAAATAATATAATTAGAAAATGAAATACAAATAATAATAAGCATTTTCACGCCTTACAGCAACTTCAGAGAGTTTGTGTTAGTAGATGAAACACACGAAAGCAAATAAATCGGCAGACATTTTGAAAATTTTCATACTCGTTATTGTTTTGACAAAATAATAATCTTGCAACCATATGGCAACCAGATGGCAACCAAAAAGCAACTAAACAACCCAGTGTTGCCAAGTATATCACAATAAATTATGGTACATACTCCGTTCGCGATGTTTCAGGGTCGTAACAAGCCGTGCTTTTATTTTGTTAGGTTGGAAGTGTTGTTTCCTTTTTTTTTTTGGAAATTGTCGTATTTGCGGCTGTATTTGGTGCCATTGCACGATCGAGAATTTTGCATAAAGAATAATAAACAACAATAAATAAACAAACGGCAACTACACAGTAACACATTGCACACTGCTCTTTTTTAGACTGACTGTCAGCTGTTATATATATTACATTGCCAACATGATAACATGTAACTAAATTTAACATCATAAAAGTCATATAGGCAATCCAAATAATATGTGAATTAATATGAAAGCATAGAATATTCAACGACTTTGTTAAAAAGATATCAAGTTTTTCTTATATCTTGCATCTATATTAATGTCATTTATAATTTATAATGCCAAAGATTATAAATAACAACACAAAGCTTCAAATTATAAAAACTTTCAAACATTTTAGAAGAACAAATTCAAATTTAAAGTTACAAGATATCTATGTATAATTCGCTAGAAGACATTTTTGGGATAAGTAAATACGTTCAAGGTTTTGCTTGAATTTACAGAAGCTGATAATCTTGTTTTGTAGGTTGGGCGTTCTAAATTAGAAGTGATTACGAATTGAAATCTTTGGTTTCTGACAAACGACTCAAACATAATTTGTTTTGGAATGGTTTCTTAAAAAAAAACTTGCAACAACTAATTTGGCAATAAAATTGAATTAGGAAAATGAGGTATTTTGTTTAAATGCAGGTACATACCAAACACATGCTCTAAATATCTAATATAACGTGAATTATTAGACTTATAAACAACCAGAACAATCTTAAGCCAAGTACCAGACAAATTGTATAGTTGTAGGTAGGACAATGAAATTTTGACTAAATCAAAAACTTACTGTCCGACCTTACTGCCTCCTTCCAATCTACCATAGATGAATGAATCAACTCCAATTACAAATGTCATGCATTAAAGGGGCGGCGGGCCGCAGCCAAACACTTGATTCAATTCGGCTACCGAAGGAGCATAAACTGTTTCACACCTAACGAAAAACTCGAATAGTTCGTAATGGTGATAAAACTTTTGTATATAAAGAATGGACTGCGTTTATATGGCGTAGAAAATGGAAAAGTAAATATACAATTTTCACTTGCCTTTTCGTCTGACAGTTTCTTTCTAACAACGTGTTACTATGACTGCCAACAAGCCAACTTGTAAGATTGGACAGTAATTGTAATTAAAAGAAATAAGAACAAAAAAAGAAAGAGAAATATATACAATTTATCTCCAAAAAAATCAGAGAAATGGCAATATGAAATATCCGTATTTCTCAGTTTTTCGATTTGACCAATATTAAGAGAGGTGGAGCCCTAGAGAAATTCTTCTCTTGAGGATTGTGTTGGGGATAGTTCTTATGCGCTACAAAAAACACTGATTTCCCGCACTTAATACAAAAATAACTATTCTATGTTCTAGTTGAATTGTATTACAAAAAGTATAAAGTTTTATAAAACATAAAGAAAAAGATGCCAAAATTTGAATTGGGCGTTTTTGTGCTTTTTAAAAATATTTGAAAAAATACGAAACAAATATCCGTCTTTCAAAAATTCTTTTACATACTACACCAAACAAAAAAGATATTATGGTTAATTAAATAAATGTATGTGTGAGAAAGTTATTCAATCCTAAGATTATTTTTTCTCTTTTAATTTTTTATGCCATTGAAGACGACGAATGGTTAACTGTTGAACTAAACAAAAATGTCGGGCATGTTTATTGTACTTAATGGTTTTTTAAGGCTTGATAAGTGTAAATGGAAGATTGTGTCTGAATGTACAAGATGGGTTAGTGTCATTATGACCAGTGGTAATTCCATCTAGGTCTGTACGTTCTACAACAGAACCCTTCACATTCTCTTGAATTAGCCGACTCAGACCCAGAGTATCATTTGTAAACAAGCGACCAACGAACACAAAGGAGAAAATAAAAAAACTGTAATCGTCTGCTGTTTCTATCGAGTTCGGCCACGCTGCTCAGATAAATTTACGTTCACAGGGCTTAGAAGATAAGGTACAAACCTATTTCCAACAAATTTACACCAATTCTGAATTTCGGCCATGTACCTTGGATTTCGTCCCATTGTGCTTGGAGGGTGCTCTTAGGACACCGAAATAGACATGGGACGCGGGCAATGCAGGGGTTACGGGGGTGATTGTTACGTTACTGCTAACAAAATATTTCTTGATTACAATTTGGCAGGTTTTATACTACAAAACAAGTAGTACATAGGGAAATCTTCAAGACTCGAAGGCTTGCTTCAAAGTTTTAAATCGTTAAAGCGAAAGAAACTAATTACTTTTGCATGAAGCATTAAAAAAATTCTAGATTGTTTTTAGATTGTGGCCTATTAGTAAGCTAGTGGGAAATGTGGGCAAAATACGGGGAGCGAAAATTAAAAATAAAAAAAGAAGAGAAAAAAGATCCAAATCTATTCTACCTACAAAAAGTGGACATGGAGAAAAAGAGTTACCGAACACCGGACATAATTTCCACAAAGTGTACATGTCCGGGAAAAAGTGAATATCTGGTAACACAACATTCGAAGAATAGACGTACTGGTAATTAATAAATGAAAATAATAAGGACACATTTTGATCCTACTATTAGAATGAAAATTAATAAGAATCAGATGCAAGACATTAATGAACAGGATAAACTTACGAGGCTTGCCTGAAAAATGTCTGCAATCGAATACTTCCGGTGGTGTCAGCGTCGTACCATTGCCAAATTCGACAAATTTGCCACTTCTAACCTATAATTCACTTGACAGTTCGTACCCAAACTAACCAGTTCTGTTTTGATAGCGCTTTGAAAAAATTAATTTTGTGAAAAAATGGAACTTTCGCTTGAACATTTTTGAGCAACGATTCTTTACGATTTTCGAAGCAACCTTACACCCAAACAATGCATCGAACGGCTTAATGCGACTTTTGGTGAGAAAGCTCCATCGAATAGAACTGTTTATACTAGGTTTGTTGAGTTCCAGCGTGGACGTTCTTTTCTCGGTGATGAATTTCATGAATGTCGTCCATCCACGTCTGTTGTTGCCACTAACGTTGATGCTATGCGTGAAATTATTGAGCGAAAGGCGCATGTGACATACCGTGCAATAGGGGTCACCTTGGGCATTGACATGAAAGCAATATACATGATTTTACACTACCATTTTAACGTACGGAAACTTTGCAGTCACTGGATTCCACATAATTTGAGTAAAGCTCAAAATTAGAATTGTGTGAATTAATGCAAAGAAATGCTGAAGAAATTCAACCGAGGTCATTGAAATTTAGAGTACGACATTGTTACTGGTGACAAAAGTTAGATCTACTCATACGGGCCGGAAACTAAACAACACTCCACTGTTTGGATGTTTCGAGGTGAGTCAAAACCCACAAAAGTTGTTTGTTCAGCAGCCGTTGAGGCATTTAGGCAACTAGTTTCTGAGAAACCAGCTTCAGATTGAACAAATGCTTTGAGAATTGCTTTGAGCGTGTGCAAAAGTGTATTGATACTAAAAGGGAATATTTTGAAAAAACAATAAAGCCATTTACTAAATTGTATCCGTATTTTTCTTGACCATTGGCAGAAGTTTTTCCAGCAAGCCTCGTATATACGAACCCACCATTAAATATTTTAAAGATAAAGATAAATATAAAATTAAAGGTGAAAGTGAAAGTGAAATTATAGTTGTTTTTTGTTTCTTTCCCAAAAAATTTGGCTTATCAATGAATTTTATAAAGCAATTATTTTTAGAAATATTCAAATTTTTAGAAACAATGTTTACAAAACATTGTTTTAGTTTTCCACACATTGTTACCTATTGAAATTAACTGTTATCATATGTAAGTTAATTTGTTACAAATACATATTTTAATAATCTTACACGTAGATGGCAGAAAGTTTTTATATTTTTAGTATTGGTTCTTTTTAGACCACAAAATAGAACAACTGGTAATATTAAAATAGAATGTACGGGTAAATGCATCTAACTGCGTCCAGCTCCAGCAGTCCACCGCCTAATGAATTACTGTTTTATAAATAAATTATCGCAAGTCGCAACATAAATAACTGACATTTTTAGCTCTGTTTTATCTACCGTCCTTCATTCTAATATTATGTTCCATTCACTCCAGTAAATAAAAGTCATATGTCAATTATTAGTGTGTATTTACTTCCAGTACATGATTGTGTTTACTACGTGTGCTACTGAGTGTGATTTCATTAAAGAGAAACGGTTGCATTCTAGGTAAGATTTGCGCACTTCTATTAACATCTTCGTGAAAATTTTTGTTTGGTAAATTAAAGCAATGGTCCTTAATATTTAATACAAAAAGTCCTGGATTCTAAAATGAACAAATACAGAAAATAAGGTAGGCAGAGTACTGTTATCTACAGATTGGTCTAGTCATCCGTTTGCCTCCTTCCACTGTCGTGCACTAAGGTATTTCACAATGTGTACTGAAATTCTTATACAATTGTTGTTCGACTTTTTAATTTAATTTTGTTTATTAGCACCCACATGTAGTAATTTGTCCATCATTTATTTGATGGTTATTAGTTTCTTAAAAAACAAAATCTAATTTTAGGAAGTCAACATGTCCAAACCAATTTGTCAATACCAAATTAAGTAAGAAATTAACCCTAAACAGTATCATGTAGAAAGTAGAAATAAAATTCATTTGTTTATTAGGTAAGTAATAAAACGTACTTCCTTAAGGTGATTTTGTTTAAAAATTTCTCTACTGGTTCGCCTAATTTGGAATCCTCGGGAGAAAAATTAGAGGTTAATTGAAATTATACTTATCAGTAGAGGTAATCTTTCCATTTTTTATCTACAGCTGTATTATTTATAAAATATCTCTTAGATTTATTTAATAAACTTAATTGTTAATGTTTTATTTTTTCTGTTATTTATATTAATTGCTTGAATAGCAATATTTGTATGATTAAATCTTATAAAACGTGATATTACTTATTACTAATAAGTAATATCACGTTTTATAAATTTTTAAACAAAATCACCTTGAGGAAGGAAATACCTACCTTTTATTACTTACCTAACAAAATCACCTTAAGCGATGGATCTACATCATTTGTTTATTACTTGTTTTGTATTTGCATGTAAATAAATTCCTTTCAATAAATTGTTTATGAAAAAATGCACGAGAGGAGTTAAATATTTAATTATTTTATGCTTATGGTGAGTAATAAAGATATTGCTAATAAAGATTTTATTTGCCAAACATGTGATCCGAATAAAGCTCCAAGAACTCGTATGTAATCATTTAATAAATAATCATTCTTCACGTTTATACGATGTTTATATCTTTGTTTCTTTAAAGGGCAGAGTGGCGGCTTACGGGGACAAAGTTTCGGTTTTCATGAATTATTTTTTTTCTAATATAAAACTAAACGTTTTATGACTTTTGACAATTGAGTATGTATGCCATTTAAATATGCATAAGGCCGCAGTTTCACTCATAGACAACCTAAAATTTGTCTCACTGCAAACACTACCATCAATAACCATCGACTAGCGTTGATTAACATCGACTAAAATATTGTAGTTCGATCTCTCTACATACAGCGGTATGAAGCAAAATTTCAAATTTCCCACCTTTATTTATGATTCATGATCTGACATTCTGGTGTTGTTTACATTAACCTAACCTTGCTTTTCTGTGACTTTACTTGTGAAAATCAGTAACTTGATTAACTTTTAAAATGTTTATTTTTCTGGAGTAGGCGCAGTAGAAAGGCAAGATGCAAGGATAAAATCAAATGATAACGCATGGAATAAGATTTAAAATTATTGTAATTACAAATAAACGATACATTTTAATCATGTATTTGATTGAGTGTAATTTATTATGTAAGCTTCCTCGTACTAAACTGATTAATAAATCAATTTCAGCTAGCAACCATGCTGCATCATTCGACATTTTTAAAATTATTTACAACAAACAAATCACAGACTTTTATAACCTATAAAAGCCACGTGCTATAACTACGCAAGCAAACGAGCAAGTATAAAACAAGGAAAAAAGAGAAATAAACAAAGTAGGGCGAGCTGTGGTAATTTGCGCGTGTGCTAAGCTAACCACCACCGTCAAGCAACCACCAAAATTTCCAGCAAGTTGGAAATTATGAACTGATGCATGCTGCTTGGTGGTGACTGACTGCCCTTTCACAATAATGTTAATGGTAATGGTGATGTTAAGATGTTAACAGTAATGGTAATGTTAACACAATTCACATTAATGATAATGTTAATGTTAGAAGTTGGCACATTTAAAATTCCCGGGTATAAAAGTGGGAGGAGCGTTGTTAAAAAGTAGAAACAAAACCTATAGACAACCAACATAACCTCCCTTCTTCACTGTAATTCTTCATTTGATTTGAGATTTGAGTATAGTTTTAATTTTGTTGTATTTAAAATGTGCACGTGAGAGCACAAAGCAACAAAACAGAATAAATTGACAGATATGACAGATCGGTAAAATGGAGAAGCATGGCAGTGCGCACTACGCATGCTGCAAAACTTCATTTCTATTGGTAGATGTTAACCATGATGTTAAAGACTCCAAAATATTTTTGGAAGACTAACATGAAGGGTTAACATTACCACTACCATTAACATTGTTTTGAACGTTTCAATGACCATAACATATTTTGAGTATTAACATCTTAACATAACATTACCATTACCATTACCATTAACATTATTGTGAAAGGCTCTTGCTGGACAACGATTGTAGCAGTGAGACTAGCACGTACTAAATTGCTAGTGCAGTGTTGCCAATATTTAATCTTATAGAAGAGCCAGTTCCGTTCCGTCAAAGCGCCAAATAGCGCCATCTGAGATGAAAAAAAAGCGCTATATTAAACGCCAATTTAAATCTCGGTAAAATTTTCATTTAAACAACATCACGTATATTCTCAGTTCGTTTACTAAAGGGCACCACCGTCGAATACCGGTTCAAATTGCACATATATTAAGATTCCCTGTAGAACGTGTATTGCTAAAATGCAATAAAAGTAATAATAGTTATTATATTTTAAAGTCAAACAGATTTAAACTTAAATAATTTTTAAGCGCCAAAAAATGCGCCAAGCGGCAACAAGAACTTTTGCGCGCCATGATTATCTCGCAGAACGCCAATTTGTCGGAAAACCGTCATTGTTGGCAACACTGTGCTAGTGGGATATTTTTGGTCGCTGGGCGTCACTGGATGGCACTCGATCAGTGAGACTGCGGCCTAACCATACAGAAAGTTTCATTAATAAATATTATTTTGTTTCAAATTTAAACGAGTTTGAACTTAAAATATTTTTTAGGTGGCAGGGTATTGGTGCTTTTACTTTACGTTAAATGCGCGAAAAAATTTAACATTTGGACACTGAACAATATTTAATGCTTACTATTCGAAAACAAGAATTTATACGTATCAAATTTAATTCTTGATAGACCTTGGCAATATAATATACAGATGGGTATTTTTGATTTTTCGGCACATCTTTAATTTGTTCTTAAGATTTATTTTGATTTAGTCGTGCTATTTCTCTGTTACATAGACTAAAGAGCGCCATTAATAACAAATGCGACGAGTTATCCTATGAGGATTACCGATAAGAGTCGAGTTATCTTAATTATTGGTTTTCATTAGTAACCAGATGCAGGAAATATGAGCACCTAATACGCCCTATTTTGTT
>VTPC01003118.1:0-51972 GCA_011009095.1 Ignelater luminosus
TGCATAACTTACTCTGATAATTGACTAAAAATCTTTTCTGCTCGTTTTCTGTAAAACCGCAAAGGGATAATGAAACTGTATTCAATTCTTTTTCTAAATAAGCACTATGGCTAGGCCTTGTAGTTATCCATAAGCGAAGATTTTCATTTTTAATTAGCTTTGCGAGGTTAACTATCGATTCGTTGAATTCAAAAGGTAACTCATCAAATGCATCTATCAAAAATAAAACCTTTTTCTTTCTCATTAAAATGGCGATTAAAGAATTTATAAAGTTCCCATAGGGTACTTTAAAATTTTCTTTTAAATGAAACTCGACTATGTCATTTAAAGAAAGCGTTTTAGTTTTTTCAAAATAATTTTCATAATTTTTTAGGTTAATACTAATTGCCCAACAGTCTTTCATGCATTTTTGAGCTAAACGTTGCATTAGAACGGACTTTCCCATTCCAGGAGCAGAACTGACTATGTTTATGTTTCCACTAAAATATTTTAAGAGTAATTCTTCCCGTACAAACGATTTATTAGATTCATTGACATTAACAATGTACGGTTTAACACTATCCACAGAACCAGTAGAATGTATCCATTCAAATCTACCTTTGTAGTAACGAAGATAATGTATTCCTCCATGTTGGTTAGTTGTAAAATAGGGTATTTTTTCAAAATCAAAAACGTTATTTCCTGGGAAACCTATAACATTTTCTTGATTTTCTTTGAAAGTACCATAATATCTATCAGAATAGTTCTCTCCATCTAACACTCTCCATGGATCTGTCAAAATCTTTAAAATATTTACTATATTTCTCGGTCCATTAACGATAAAAAAATTTTGAGAAAGTTGCAGTACCTCTTTTCTCAAGAACAACTTTTCAATACTTCTTCTTACGTATGGTTTTGGCAAATCTACCACTTTGGTCCCTATAACTAAAGGCTCATGTAACATTTTTAAGATCATGGCAGTTGTGATATCTCTCCAGGTAGCATTTTCTGATTCACCTACTAGTTGAAATAATTCTATTGGTCGTCTTTCTTGTAAAGAAACTTTCATATTTCGCAAAACCTTCTTCTTTAGATTTTTATCGTGAATGTCATCAAGAGTTTGGATTACACAAAAGTTTTTAAAGAACTTAACTAAATCTGCATCTCCACTTTTAAATAAAACAATGTAATGTCTTTTGATAATTTTGTTATTTGATAACTTTAAAGCTGTATCAATATTTTTGATGTCTTCTATATTATCAGCTTTAAGTAATAAAGGCAACAATCCAGCTCTCCATAATACTACACATAAATGTTTTAAAGTATATTCTTTGTTTCTAATAACCTGCTCCTCAGATAAAATTTTCAAATTACTAAGCTTTCTAAATTTTTCTGGTAAGCTACTGATTGTCAGGCCAGTATGACCTTCCCATGACACATTTTCCTTTAATTTTAAATTGCAGTATTTATACAAGTTCATATTAATAGCAGTCCAAATTCTAGATACCATTTCGTCATCATAGTCCATCACGATCGTGATATCGGTGGAATCTACAACATTATTCCACAAATGTGCTTTCCCAAATTTTGAGAAAGTTTTCGGTTCTACAAGGTAAGGATCCAACAGTAGTTCTAGCAGCTTTAATTGGACTTCTTGTTTTCGTAACTTATACTGCTTTCCCAAAACTCCTCTTTCCCAAGCTTTCATAAAATTTAAGAAATTCAACATAATATTTTTGTTTGGATTACCAAATTTTTTGTTTAGTAGTTTTTGAACTAGATCTTCCACTGTATCAGTCTTACCTTGTCCAACAAAGATGAGAAAGTGAGATAGGAAGTTTTCATCGAAACCACCTTTCTCCGCATGTTTTCTTTTCAATCTGTATATACAGTTCTCCTTCTCAAAGCTCGTAGTTAGCAATGATTTTTTATCTTCAGGAAATTCTTCTTCATGCAGCTCTATATTTAACGAATTCATAACATTTCTATTGATATTTTCTGTTAAATCAGAGGTTGTATACATGATAAAAGTCATATTTTCAAGATTTATGTTTTCCAATATACGAGTATTACTGCTGTTTTTTATTATTTCGTTAAAACTGTTTTCGTATTTAGCAATACTGTAATCGTCGGAATCTCCACTAAATGAAGCGGCTCCTATTACACCAGTTGTGTGTTTCAGTTGCATAATAAAGGCTTCTCTTTGTCCATTTTGGTATTCTAGGAAAAATATAACATCATCAAATGCTCCCATTCCATCCACATTGGTAGCCAACCACATATCGACGATTTCCGGCATGCAAGTTGCTCGTAAAGCAAATATTGCTGGTATAAGGTATTCATATTCGTTTCCAACATTGCTCGTCCCAGGTCTTTGATGGTATGTCTAAAAGAGATAAAATAAATATTACTTATATCATTTTTGTTCTCCACGTTATTATTACCTTCAAATTTAAAGAAAAATGCTATTACTGTACAGTGCAGGAAGAAGCGAACATGAATGTTCCTCTGGTGCACATTTTTATCATAACAATATTATGTACTAAATGTATGCGTATTCGCTTCTTCCAACATACGTATAACGAAAACCAGAAGCTCTATAAGACTCTTATTTTTATTAAAAGCTTTTTAATTCAGTCAGGATTTTTTATACTCAGTTGAAATAAATCTCAGCCATTTTCGCGCTATAATGTTCTATAATTTCAAATGTAGTCTAAGCGAATTGTCTATATAGAAAGAAGTGCTATACTTAAAGATGGCATCCGTGAAGGGCGTCCAAAAACCGCAATGACCCCCAAAACATCCAGGTTGTTAGCAAGATTGTTAAAAATGATAATAAAGTAGAAGACTCAATAAGCAGACGCACCTAGTAAATTCCTCTAGAATATGCAACCAAGAATAGCTAGTAATGTTAAATATAAAATAGATACCGGTGTCTGCAATAGCCCTATAAAGAACTTAGGAGCAGACACCGGTGCGTGATGGTGGGCAATGTATTTCCTATAATTGTCACTGGTCACCTACGTATTTTCCATTTGTCCAATATGTCAGGAGAACAAGGTATGGACACTCTCACAGCACCAAAAAGAAAACAGAACAATTAAGAAGGTGAAGTGTGCTGTGTTGTTCTGAAGCACGAGAGTGATAGATGACTGTTAACAGCAAACTGGTACACAACGTTAATCGAAATTGCATATTTTCAAAAATTGGACATACGAGGGTGGTCTGAAAAGTTTCCGACCTCAACGTGAAGATGGCAGCATTCGTAAATAAAAGCTACTGAATTTCGTTGTTCATCTGTTGACAGTTACTCACCAAAGTTTCAGCCATTTTGGAGGCGCAGTTTTTATGTAACAGTCGTTTGAGTGAGTTGATGTGAGTTTTTTTGTGAAAATGGACAAAATCGAGTATCGAGTTGTCATTAAATATTTGTTTTTGAAAGGCAATACGCCTTCGCAAATAAAAGATGAGTTGGATTCTGTGTAAGGGGACTCTACACCATCATTTACCACAGTGGAATTTTGAGCTGCTGAATTTAAACGTGGCCGTAAGAGCTTGGGAGACGATGAACGTTCGGGACATCCAGAAACTACAACTACCGCCGAATTAAAGTGAGAGAGATAGCAGAGGTTATGAACATGTCAAAAGAACGTGTTTGTCACATATTAAATCAACATTTAGGCATGAGAAAGCTGTCCGCGCGTTGGGTGCCGCGTTTGCTCACGTTAGACCAAAAACGTGTTCGTATGAATATTTCCAACGCTCTTTTGGCGCAGTTTAGGCGAAATAAATCCGAGTTTTGGCGCCGATTAACTACTGTAGATGAAACTTAGATACACCATTATACGCCCGAAACAAAAATACAGTCCAAACAGTGGACTGCAAAGGGAGAACCGGCTCCAAAAAAAGCAAAAACTGTTTTTCCGGCTGGGAAAGTGATGGCGACTGTTTTTTGGGATAGTCATGGAGTTATTTTAATCGATTATCTTCAAAAAGGAAAAACCATTACAGGAGCATACTATGCATCATTACTTGACAAGCTGAAGGCAGAACTTGCGAAAAAACGGCCACATTTGCAGAAAAAGAAAATCCTGTTTCACCAAGACAACGCACCGTCTCACACCTCAGCGGTTGCCATGGCGAAAATCCACGAATTAGGGTTTGAACTGCATGACCATCCGCCTTACTCACCAGATCTAGCCCCAAGCGACTTCTTTTTGTTCCCTCATCTAAAAATTGCGCTCGGAGGACAAAGATTTTCGTCAAATGAAGAGGCAATCACCTTCGTGAACAATTATTTTGCAGAGAAAAATGCCGAGTACTATTTGGACGGGTTACAGAGATGGGAGCATCGCTGGGAGAAGTGTGTAGAGTTACAAGGAGACTATGTTGAAAAATACAAAAAATTTTCAGAAAAAATGTCTTGTATCTTTGTTAGGTCGGAAACTTTTCAGACCACCCTCGTATAAAACCTATCCTAACTTTTACTAGGAATAAATATAATATAAATATATAAACTTATAAGTAAGTTTCTCAAAACTTTTATTATATTATATTATACGGTATAAAACCGTTTGTTTTCCTCAGATTCTCAAGGAACTTACAGCAAAATGGTTTACTACTACGTCAAGGTAATATTTTTCTCTTACTGCAAAATTAACAGCGGACTAGCTACACTGGGAGAAAATAAAATGAAATTTTTTCACACCCACCGCGTTCCGTAACTAAGTGTGACCTATGGCTTTTCTTTAAACTGAAGAAACATTTAAGAGGCCGTCATTGCAGTTCGGAGGAAGAAGTTAAAGAAGTTATGCGGTTTTTTAACTCTTTAGAAAGAAGTGATAAGCATTTTGCATTAAAAGAGTGGAAACTAAGATTACGAAAGTGTATTGACTTTGAAGGTGATTAATTTGAACGTAAAAACTTTTTTTTTAATTATAGCTACTAGTTATTGATATGATTGGTATTGTTTCATTTTTAAAGATATAAATATCAATTTTTTTTCATTTTAATCAAGTCAATTTAGTTAGCGCTCTTATCAGCTTTGATACATATCCTAGTTGCTACGTCAGTACACTTTATAAAACCTGAAAAGGTTTCTTTCGAGCGTGATTTACATGAACTTGTAGATATACGTTTTGACTATTGCAGATAGTTGCAAAACTAAATAAGTCAAAAAATCAAATATAATGCTAACAAAAAATGTAGTTATCGAGATAGACAGTACAGCAGCAAGCCTTTTCTTCTTATATTTAATATCCGTTTCTCTTTTACTTTTATATTATGTTGATTTATTATTATTATTATTATTATTATTTTGCCCTTTATTTATTACTCAGGTGTCCTCTGGATTTTGCTCTTGTCTGGGACACTTCATGTTCCTCAGACAGATGTTATATCCTCTGAAGTCTAAATTTACTCATTTGATATTTCTCCTAGAACCTTTCTCAGTATGTACGCCGTACTAAGTAATAAGCTTTTTGGAGAATTGATGCCCAGGGATTTCTTTTATATAATTCTAAAAGCTGTTTGTTATCGTTCCAAGCGCTCCAATAATTACCGGGATGACCTTAGTTCGACAATTCCACATTCTTTGTGTTTCTAACGCTAGTTCCTTGTACTTCAAGACTTTTTCTGCTTCCTTTTCTTTCACTCTTCTGTCTCCCGGTAGTGCTACATCGATGACCAAACATTTATTTTCTTTTTTTTTGTTTAATTACTATGTCAGGTTTGTTAGCTCTAATTTCCCTGTCTGTCTCTATTTGTTTATTCCACATTATTATTGTCTCCCCACCTCGATACCATATTCTTTGCAAATATTATAATGGAGGTTTCTACAGACTTAGTCGTGTCTTTTTATATATTCGTGTTTTGCAAGAATCGTACATGCTGCTATTATGTGCTCTGTGGTCTCTTCGTGTTCTTCACACAACCTACATTTACTGTTAACATTCTGTTTCAGTATGTTCTTTTTATAGTATCGAGTGTTAATTGCCTGATCTTCCGCTGCTATTTTTATCATTATAATAATAATAATAATTATTATTATTATTATTAATATTATTATTATTATTATTATCATTATTATTATCATTATTATTATAATTATCATTATAATTATAATTATTATTCTACTTATTATTGTTATTATTGTTATTATTATTGTTATTATTGTTATTATTGTTATTATTGTTATTATTGTTATTTTTATTATTATTATTAATTATTTGGATGTACTTGATGAGCACGTAGAGTTAGAATTATAAAAGTACGTAAGCAAGCAAATAAATCATTTTCATTAAGTGATCACACAAGAGTTTAAAATCAAACGACATCAAGATCTCCACCTTACCAGTGTCTTCAAAATCCCGAAACCAAAATTGAGAAGAGTCTTTATATTTTATTGTAGTTACGACCCTGCCCGCAATACCCAAAACTCGTACAGACGAATTTTTAGGGTCTAAATTTGTTTACTAAGTCATCCCTTTCAATGCAAGTTGGGTAACTCAATTTCACTCACGACTAGACAGAAGTAAAACATGAATTGTCGCTGTAACCACAGATTAAATAAAGGTCAGATATTTCACTCCCTATTCCACCAATGTCCCATTTCTTGTCTCTGCACAATTATATTTGCAGCTCTGGGAGTTTACCACGCCTACTCTTTTACGCGCGTTTTATGAAAAGTGCATACCAAGCAGGGCTGCTTGCGCAGTTCATGTCAAAATAGCAAGCTCTGGGAGTTGCTTTGAGAGAGAGAACAATAGAATCCACAAATTTGTCGAAGTAAAATATCTGACCTTTATTTAATCTGTGCTGTAACTTTCTGGAAAATTCGGATAATAGTTGGAAGTTTTTGAAAAGTGCAACATTAGATAATTTTAATGACGGTAATTTGAGCAAACAAAACAAAGACTTCTTGCTATTGTTTTCTTGTGCTTGGAAAACCTGTTGTTTTCACTTAAATCTAAGTTGTGTGGTGTAAAGAACAAATATTCAAGTTCAATGCAATTCCAATGACCATCATCAGTTAGTTCTTTTTTGTTTTCTTTTTGTTCGCTGTTACAATGTCTAATTCTTCATTTACCCGTTTTAGGTTGGCTACACAATTTAAAAACATCCTGTACACAGAAATATTGATATCAACAAATGAGTGCTGATATGGGAAAGGATTAATTTCGTTCTTTACATTGACGCAATATCTTCACATTTCTAAAAACGCGATTCTTTTCAATAGAAAAAAAAACAGCATAAAACTACGACATTATGTGTATCCAAATTGCCTTTAAGGTACATATTAAAAAGAAATGGAACACTTCTATCTGTGAATATTTTGCTTTAATTTACCGTACATAATGCCTTTCGACAGGTCTAAAAACGCCATATTATTTTAGTTAAAAAATAAAATTTTGAAAATAAAGAAATTGATGTTACATACATACAAAATCGTCTGTATAAAAACTGACCTTCTAAATTCTATCACATAGGTGTTATTTTCTTTTCCCATGCGAGAAACAAAAACACAAAATGAAGCATTTAAAAGAATTTGAACAAAACTTACATCACCTACCTAACTTTCATGAAGAATGTATCAGTATAATAATTACAATTTTTATAATTTGATATATAAAAGTCAAATTTTCAATCACCCGTATGTTTGATTAAAACTCAGTTATTTTATTTAATTAGTGTATTATTATCTTAAAAATATAATTCTACGATAATAAAAAGAATAAAAAAAACTTACATTAATGGTTAATTTTGACATACTGTCCAAATTATGTTATAAATATTCCATTACACTGCATTTCATTGTTGAATTATATAAAAATATGTGGCTGCAGGATACGTTAAAGATAACATTATCTGTTTGATTTTCATATCGTTGTTGATGTGCATTTTCCTAGTCTATCCACTCTTAAGAATTGCCATAATACAAAAAAGCGACTTTTGCAATGTTGCAATAACATATCAACAACAACAAGGAAAATATATTTGATGACATGAACGCTACGTAAAATTTATGTAATATTACAATTCTGGACCACAATAATATGTTAAAGCGAAATTCAAAAGAAACTTTTTGGCTAACTGCACATTGCATTGTAATTGAAAAACTTGAATATATTTTGATGAGCTTATTGCAAATTATTGGACAATTACCTCAATAATATTTAGACAGCAATGCGTACCATTTAATGCTGTGGACTCATATGAGAGTAATGTCATTCTGGGAGTGTCCCAAGGCTTAATCGTAGACCTGTTTTATTTTTAATATATGTGAATGATTTAAATGCCGTAATTCAACAGAGCATCTGATGCCAATTTTAAATTTGTCTTGAACTAGTTACACATGAATGATGATGAAACTGGTTCATACCTAGTATCAGCTCATCTCAGAAATAATCAGTACTATTGAAACTACAGATAGGTGAAATAATCTAGTGATGATTTTGTTTTGTCCGAAAACGCATAGGTGTCCGAGGTATTAATTTTTTATAGGTCTAAGAATGTGAAGCCCTATCTTGTGTAAAACGGTGTAATAGCAGGACAAAACACAATAAAACCCAAATGCAATTCGATGAACCCACCAAAACTTTCACACATGACTATTTAGCGAAATCT
Organism: Ignelater luminosus; assembly: GCA_011009095.1. Lineage (NCBI taxonomy): Eukaryota > Metazoa > Arthropoda > Insecta > Coleoptera > Elateridae > Ignelater > Ignelater luminosus. The sequence goes on from VTPC01003118.1 coordinate 8,605, forward strand.
AACGTGATTGCGTTTTTTCAGTTCAATTCAGTCAGAATTTTTACGATACTAAGGATTAATGTTATACTATATTGTGGTACAACTGGAAGTTGCTTAATTATATCACGGCGTATTAAAACCTTTGATGGAATTACACTAAGATATTAATAACGTCCAAATTGATAGGTTTAGATCAGTAGGTATAGTTAACACACCTGAAATCAGCAACGAATAAAAAATAATCATTAGAATATATAAAAAAATCTTTTATTTCCTTTTATCTAATTAAAATGACACCACAGTTCCCTTACATAAAGAACAACTGCCACTCTCTCTTTGAATAATAAAATACATAATAATTTAAACATTAATACAAAGTTTGGTTGATAATACAATATAATAATATCACAGGATAAATAACGTTATAACGTAAGATAGTAACTAACAAAGAAATGCAAGTCAAATCATAAATGCTTCTGTTGCTACGAAGTAGCAGAAGCCACTGTAGGCTTTATGCCTTTTCGGTCCAGGTGGAATGTAGTGGTTGGTTGCAAACTTGCGCACGACGATAATTCATACATAATACTCCATGATACCCCTCCATTTAAATTTAACTCTATACTCCTTGAATTTCTAGGTTTATTTATTTCCAGATAAGACTTTTTGCATCATCAGATTCTACACCAAATTTGGAAGGTAGTGCACAACTACTTGCAATTTGCATTTTGTATTTGAGTCAGCATTAGATTGCTTAGGAAATGGTAGAACGTTGCTGATTTGTAGGTAATTAGGAATGCAAGTTTCGAAATTTGAAACTAACTCAATTCTTCTAGGATATCAACTGCCACCTGTGGGCAAATTATTGACCATATATTCAACAATGAAAAATGGCAACTTGACAAGATACGATGTTTCATTCAAAATTAGAAAATGGTGTCATTTCTGGAGAAACCGAAACTCCAATAAATAAGTGAACAACGAAGTTGAATAGCTAAGTTTGTATTAGTCATTTTTTGTACTAAGCATATTTCTCGAAATCGGTTTTCAATTAATGGATCACAAATGCTTTAGTAGTCTACGATTTTCTTCGTATAACCTTGTGCACCTCTATGTAGATAACATTATTCAGAACATGTTTAGATGTTTATTATTATTGTTTAAAATATTCATTTATTTATTTATATGTTATAATATATAAAATTAATTACAAACAAATCGTTAAAAATTCACAAATTATTTAGAATGTAGATATGCAGAGAAATTCAGTGCTGTTTTCAAGAAAACCAAGTACTAATTCTGATTATTTTGCAACAAAATCACTAATATCTTTATTTAATCAACACTTTTCCAATGTTCAAGAAAATTTTGAACATCTTTGTGTTCGTGTTTGATTGCTAAATCAAGCGGAGTAAAGCCTTCACTTGTGCAGACTTGCACATCGGCACCCTTATTGACTAATATTTTCGCACACTGCAAATATCCATTGGTACAAGCTAAATGCAATGCCGTGTGCAAGTTAACGTCGCATTTATCTATAGCTTTTTTGCAATTTGATGCATTCAAAAGTGTTTCTAGCATTTGAACGTTATTCTGCATGGTTGCTAAATGTATTGGAGTACATTTATTTGCACTCTGAAAATGTAAACCAGCACCTTTTCTTACTAAATCATCTACGCATTCTATGCAATTATTACTGGCTGCAAAGTGTAGAGCTGTCCATCCATTACTATCAGTTTGATTTATCTTCACCTTTGATTCTAAAATATATCTAATAATGTTTATATTTTTCAATTGAATTGCCATATGTAATGGTGCTAATGAATTTCCATGTTCAGTTAACTGTCCAGAACATTCAGAAGTAACATAATTAAATGAATGTTGACTGGACTTATTTACGTTAGCTCCACTTTCTACAAGTAATTTAACTAACTTATCGTTATTCTTCATTATCGCTATAAATAATGGAGTGCATCCATCTGATGCACTTAAATTTATATTAGCTCCACTGGTAATTAGCATACGGACGCAGGCAATAAATGTTTTTGCTGTTGCTACATGAATGGGAGCTCGTTTGGATGTATCATATTTATTAACGTCTGCATTAGAATCCAATAACCACTTTATAACATTTATCTTCCCAAATTGTACTGCATTAAACAGCGGCGTACGATTATCTCTGTCGCTTTTATTTATATCTGCCCCTAGTTCCAAAAGATATTCTATAGTTTCCAGATTATTTTCTTCCACGGCATATTGAAGTGCAGTTCTACCGCAATTATCTGTTTCATTTATATTTCCTCCAGAACGGATTAGGAATTTTATATTACATAATTTGTCTTCCTTAAAAGCACGATGAAAAGGCGTAGATCTATAGTGGTGCCAATGATTATGTTTTTTACCAAGCGGCAAAAGATAATCTATTTTTTCTACTTTAATTCTTCTAATAGCATAATGTACTAATGTTCTTCCATCTCTATCCTTCGTATTTAAAGTGTTGAATGCAAAATTATCAAAAAGTTTAAGATTTTCAAGATTTAAATTCTGAACAGCATAATGAACAAAAGTTCTACCGAATGTATCAGCCTTGTTTACATCCGCACCCAACTGCAAAAGATACTCAACACTTTTTATTTGAGTATTTTGAACTGCATAATGTAAAGGAGTTTTTCCATTTTCATCTGATGTGTTTATGTCTGCTCCACTGTAATGCAGCTCTTTAATGCAGTCAATAAATCCATTAATAGAAGCGACATGGAGAACTGTGCGTTTGTTTTCGTATGGCAAATGTATGTCAGCTCTATTTTCTATTAAGATTTTAACAATATCAAGATTATTATTGTTAACTGCAAAATATAAAGCAGTATGATCTTGTTTGCAATTCTTTTTCGTTTTCTTGTTAATATCAATACTTGGATTCTTGAGTAGCTCAATTATACACTCTTTGAAATTATAAAACACCAGATAATGCAGTAATGTTAATCCGTGTACATTATGTTTATTCAAGTCAAAATTTTCTGCGCGTTCTAAAAGACTTTTAAATGCACTAATATTGCCGTTTAAAGCAGCACACATCAACGGAGAATTACCTTCTTGGTTTAACCTCCATAAATATAGTTTAATCAATCTAGAATTAAATTTTCTAAACAATATCTGTAGTATATCAAAACATTTCTGCTGATTATCCATAACGATATGAAATAAATTTTGTTCAGATGGGCCATTAGAAATATAAGATACTAAAGGAGGTAATGCTTCCAAGATGTTCTGGTAGCCATACTTAACGCAGTAGAAAATCAAAGAGTTCATATCAAAACATTCTAAAATGTCAATAGATCGATCTTTCTCCATAAAAGTATCAAGTGCATCAAGAGAATATGAATATTTGGCATAGTCTGAAGGATGCCAGGCAAATATCTTATCCGTTTGATTTATATATTTCTTTGTATCGTAAATAATTCTCAATATTTCATTACTTGTAGCATTTTCAAAAGTTACTTTATGGTCAGGTTGATTTATGTGTATTAATAGAAAATCTTTAACCTTGCTAACTTCATTAGAGTCTGGAAATCGATGTTTAACACCCCAAGCGGCTGCTAAGTGCAGAGGAGTTCTACCTCCTAAATCATAATCTGTATGTAAAATATCATTATGTCCATTCAACAGCGTTTTCATCTCATCTAAATTATTATTTAAAACAGCCAAATGTAAAGGTTGATCTTTAGCAAGAATTCTATCAAATAGTTGTCTCACAACTGTTAGCTCTTCTACAAATAATAACTTTAAAAGTGGTTTTATGTTTTGTTCTAAACAATGAGAAGCAAGATATTCCGCTGCTAAATATTCCGCAAACGTTCTATGTGAAAATATGGGCACATTTTCAAAACGATTCACAGAAGTTATAATTCCAATGTTTAATTCACCAATGTTTGTGTCTCCTAAGAATTCTTTAATTTCTTGAAAGTCAATCACTTCGCGGAGAATATTGTGCTCGTAAAATATTAACAAAGCAGCCTTAGCGTGTTGACTTCTTGTGCGTTCATATTCTCTTTTATAAATTGTATTTAGGCAACTTACATTATCTCCCAACAGTCTTGAAAGATATATTTTAATTTTCTTCAGTATGAACGTTTCATATAAATCAATGGTACTTATTGATTTCCAACTAAGCAATTGGTCTACACTTTTATCGTCGAAAACTTCGGCAATCATATATAGATGTAATGGTACACTCGAGAATTCAAAATCTAGCTTGGAAAAACATTTAGATATTATATTTTGTAAAGTTTGCACAAATAAATCAACATTTTTTTTCTTTTTCTTAATGAAACAATTTCTTAAATAAAGCGTTTGGTCTTCAGCGTTTACAGGGTTTAAAGAAAGGGAGCACACATTGAATTTGCGTTCTAACTCCGATTTTCTGGCAGGTCTTGTGGTTATCCATAAGGAAAAACCTTGTTCCTTAATGAATTTCAAACCTGCTACGATGCTGTTAGTTTGGCATGGTAATATTTCGTCAAAAGCATCAATAAGATATAGTACTTTCCTTTTTTCTTTTAAAACATCAATTAAAGCGTTTGTAAATCTTTGATAAAAGTTGCATTTCTTTACCTTAACTTTTTCGCTAATTTTCTGCCCAAATTCTGAACTGTATTCGCTTAAAATAATTATTTTTACCCAATAATCTTCCCTACATTTTCGTGCCAGACAATTTATCATAACTGATTTTCCCATACCTGGATTTGAACTTATAATGTTTACATTACTGATAAAATGAGTTAATGCATCATCCTCGTCAATAAAATGTTTTGTGGCATTATTTTGTACAAATCGTCTAATGTCATCTATGGGCCCAACTGAATGTAACCACTCTAAATAGCCATCGTAATAACGTAAGTAATGTATTGAGTTTGCATTGTTTTTAAAATGTTGACGTTCTGCTAAACTCATTTCATGTCCTAACTCTAAGGCTACAACGTTTGGTAGGTGACCTTCGACATCCCTGACTTGTTGAAAATAATTTCTACCATCAATAACTTTCTGAGATCCAGTTATCGATTGAATATCTTCCATAATGCTAGAAGAACCATAAATTATAAAAGCGTTAGACTGGAGTTCCAAAACGTCACTTTGTAATAAAACTCTACCAATTCTTCTTTTGATGTAGTTTTCAGGCAAGTCATTACATGGTGTACCTACGATTAAAGGTTGGTATAACATAGTTACAATTAGGTTCATTGGAATATCTCTAGAAATAGCATCTCCAGTATCTATTAGTTTTGATAATTGCACTGGTTTTCTCCCTTGAAGAGATACCATCATATTTTCTAAAAGTCTTAATAATATTTTTGGGTTCGAGATATCTCCAAGAGATCGAATCGCAGATTCCACTTTAAATAAATGATGTAGAGTTTGATCTTCATGTTGATGTAACAAAACGACTTTTCTTACATCAAGGTTTCGCTGTGATACTCCCAAAGCTTTTGTAATATTATTTACGTCTTTTATACTACTAGTCTTCAGCAGTAATGGCACATACCCATTTCTCCATAAGATAAAATAAACAAACTTCATTGAAATTGCATTAATGTTTCCTAGTGCGTTCAAACTTTTAGAATATCGTTGTTTATATTTCTTTGGTAAATCACTCATTGTTAGCCAATTATCCCATTCCCAAGAAACACCTTCTTTTAATTTTTTGCCGCAATACTTTGAAAATTTTGTATTAGCAGCATTCCAAATTATAGACACCATTTCCTCGTTGCATTCTTCAACAATTGTTATATCAGCAGAATCAACAATGTCGTTCCACAGACCTTCATTCTTAAACTTCAAAAAACTCTTTGGTTCCACAATATAAGGATTTAATAACATTTCTGTTAATTCTAACTGAACATCTCGTTTCCTCAATTTGTAATGAGTGTCGGTACTTATTTTTTCAAGTTTTTTAAAAATACTTTCATATTGTATCTTAAATGAATCATTGGAATTTTTGAAACCTTCTTCTATTATTTTTCCCACTCTATAATGTAGTCGTAAATCTCCCCGTTCCCACATTCTGATATAATTTAACAAGACAAGTTTAATACTTTCGTTCTGATAACCACACATACTGTTAAGTAATTTTTGTATCAAATCCTCCACTACATCAATTTGGCCCTGACTAGTAAAAAGATAAAACTGCGATAGAAACTTTTCGTTAACGCCTTCTATGTTCATATTTGTCTTCCGAAATTTATAAATACAATCTTCCTTTTGAACATTTGTATTTAATAACGAAAATTCTTGCTTATCAGAATCTGCTTTGATTATGTCCAGATTTATATGTTTCATAATTTTTTCATCAAGAGGTAGCGATAATTTCGAGCTAGTGTATATAATAAAATACATATTCTCAATTGGTACATTTTCAAGTACTTCAAATTCAGAAATTTTCGACTGTTCCAATATTTTCTCATAATCCTTTTGATATTTATAAATGGCATAGTCTCTAGAGTGTTTCAGGCTTGAAGCAGTTATAGGTTCCTTTTTATGTTTTAATTGAATAATGTAAACACTTTTCTGGTTTTGATATTCTAAATACAAGATAAGGTCATCAAAGGCTCCCATATCTTTAACATTAGTCGCCAAAGACATGTCAATGATATCTGATCTTTCGACTGTTCGTAGTGCAAAAAGAGTTGGTATTAGATATTCATAATCAAATCCAAGATTACATGTTCCTTCTCTTCGTGGACATTCCTAAAACAATGTTAAAATTTTGTTAAGTTAAATCCCAATATGTCTTTTACACATGAATATTAATACTTTAGTTAAAATTATGCATATTTTTGTTTGTTTGTTGCTTTTGAGGTACATTACATACAAAATGAAAAAGTACTGTTTAACGAACTGTAGAAGCACTTACAATGATAGTTTTAATTAGGTACAGTTGCAGATTTAAGTCAGACTGGAGTTTGTAATTAATTTGTTTAGACACATTTTAAAGAGACCAAGTTTTGCTTGGATTTGTAACTCGAGAACTGTGAAGTACTGTTACAAATTAAATTATTTTGACGGCTACAATTTATATTGTCTATTTTCACAATCTTGTTCAATACCAATATTTAAAATCTCAAACATTATCGTCGGAAAATACAGAAGCAAAGCTCAAACTTACTAGTTAGTTTGCAGAGAAGATTATTGGAATTAGAAAGGAATGAAATGAGACATTTACTAGAACACAGGAAATGAATATCATTTACATTCAGATGAAGCTTAGGCAAAGACATGATGTTGATAGAGAAAACAGGTTGCATTTCCATTGAACGAGGTTGTTGCAGTCAACGTTGTAGACAAGAAAACAGAAGTTTAGCCCAGCCCAGATTCTACCAGGGAGAGGTGCATCTTTCAGTTTGAGAACAATCAGCAACTACAAATTTCTGTTGCGTTGTTGCCAGAGATTTCACGACCAAACATCGACGATAAAGAACAATTCAATACTAACATTTTGGACACAGATAGTAGAGACTCTGGATCAGAAAAAACCCAAGTATACGTACTTACTCCATCTGAAAAAGCAGGATGTGAAACTGACGCCGAAGATAAAGGAAGAGGAGAGAAGGTTAGAATTTGATACAGTTCCAAAAAGAGCTGTTTATTATTTTCTGTTAAACTAATGTAGTACAGTAGCCTAGATTTCCAACAGGTTTGAACTGTCGCATACGTTTTGAACTGTCTTCTAATGCGGATATAGTGAATTTCAAGTTACTTGTAGCATTAAAGTTTCTCCAAAATAGATCTTCTAGTGTTTGCTTACACACATTGAAGATTGCTATTTCAGCAGTTACTAAACTTGGTGGTAAGCTTTTCAGATACGTTATTTTTAAAAATCTATACATTGTTTTGTGACGAATTTTCAGGCAAAGTGTACTGGTGACTTATTTTTCTAAATATTGATAACTACACAGGAAATAAAAAGTTCAACAATTTTATCACAGTATTCTATACTACTATTGTTGGTGAATATCAAAAATAGAATCTATTGGGTGTCTCTAAATTCGATTGCCAAACTGAGAAGGTGTATTTGGGAAAAAAAGTTAACAGACGTATTTTTCAGTTTTTCGATTATCCAAATTTTAAGAAAGTTATGGGGCCTAAAAAGAGCAGCCTGAGAACTTTTCTCTTTACTATATCTTAAAAACTTTTTGCCCAATTTTGTCTAAATTTTGTATGCTCGCATATGTCATCTTAGTCTTTTGTTATTCTTTTTTAAATTTCGGTGTCATAATTAGATTTGCCATTTATTCCTCCACAAAAAAGGTATAACTTCATATGTTGCAAAAAGATGTACCGCTTGCCAGAAAAACGTAAAAACCTGTCGGAGTTCCAAAGCATTTTTGAATAAAATAACATTTCTTTTCCTTTCTTTTGTATTGAAATAAAATTGAATTCTTTCCGTTAAAATTACAGTTAGGTTGGCGGCTTAACGTGATTTTCAAAAATATTTCCAAGGCTACGTCGGCGTTCACTAGCATGTAATGTTATTCAAAAATGCTATAGCGCCTCTGACGGATTTCTACGTTTTTCTAGCAAACGTGCATCTCTTCAAAACAGGTGAAATATACTTTTTTGTAGAAAACTAAATGGCCAGAAAGTTAGAAAGGAAAATCCAAGTAGCCTATCGTGCACTGGCTAAACTAATAACAAAAGACTAATAAATGTAAGATGATATCATATAGGAAGATAATACGAGCATACAAAATTTGAACAAAAACGGGCAAACGGTTTCTAAGATATACTAAAACAAAAAGTTCTTTGGGTGTCCCTTTCTGGCCCATTGAAGTAAAGCTTTTTCTCATCACTAAGCACCATATTTTTCCACTCTTCGGTCCAATTCCTATGAAGATGCGGTTTCTTGTGCAGTTTTGTCTTTATAAATGCGGACATTTTCAATTATTCTTTCAACAGTTCGAATACTTGTATTTGTTTCGACTCAGAATCATTTGTCTTGCTGTTTCACTTTCTGCTGAAATCATTGCAGTACGACCTCTTGGATGTTTTCCGTAATTTTCCATATTTCTGGGGTAACTGCTCGCAACTCAAGAACGTCTTCCGATCTTTCGAGTGATTTCGTGATTTAAAACATTTTTCCATGTTTTTAGAAAGGGTTTTCCATGATAATCACAATAGTTGAAACAATTAATCATACAGAAACAAGTGACTTGTTGTCGGGTAAAAAAATATTTTTTTTTTTTTGGAATCAGTGAGGGTAATCGAGTGTCGCACTAAAATTTTGTTCTTCAATTAAAGACATGCATAAATGTTTTCTTATACGATACATTAAACGGCTATGTTATCTGGCCCAACGTATTACCTACGTACATCAAACACCTTAGTATCTCAAAGAATTCTTTACATTCGTTAGATAAGTCATCTAATGTCGCGGAGTATTTGGGAATGGGCAAGTTTACAACTGTAATGTGGATATAAATAAGTTCTAATATGCACCATCTTGCAGCTTGTTGTCTAGGTAACTGCAGTCTACGCAACGCGTCGTTATGTGAAAACTGACGTCACTGTCAAATGACATTTTGTATATGTAATTCAACAACTTGAGAACTCGACCGATCACGTGCAGATCAAGCAACTATGTTTCATAATTTGACTATCAAGCTAAAATCACTTGAGAGAATCAGTAATAGACTTTTTCGTCTTTATAACGTCGCAAGGGCTATAATGAATCGAGAGCAATAATCACGTCTCGACTGCAACAAATTACTTTCCTCCCTTGGCACGTAAATAAATAATCCCTTTATACGGAAATGTTATGTTTCGTTACAGCACGTAACCTAACGATGTTATATAAAAAAAGTTCGTACGGATTTTACGGAAATCCTATTCAGTAAGTTGCATGTTACGGTTCCTATAATTTAAAAGCAATGAATAGAGTAATATAGGCAATTGAAGCTAAGGATTACATCTCTAGTAGCAGAAATGCTGAACTAAATTCTGAAACCATTCTTGGATTTATTTATATGTTGTTTACTGTGTATTTCAAAAGTTAAACCGTTATTTAAAGTCAAAGGATGGGTTTCTACTTTCTTTATTAAATTCAAATGTTCTCTTATTACCATGGCAACCGATTTTGTCCTTTCCTTTCTGGTTAGAATCAGACAAAGCTATACTTGTTAAAATTTTTAAAAAGCTTCATTAGTTAGTGCAGAAAGTAGAAACCGGGTAATTATTTGTTGTTCATTTTTTATGGTTTCTATTGATGCAGTTCAAGTACATTTTATTTTAAAACATTATCACAAATTCAACAAAGCTTCCGAACTAACTACCTAACTCTAAACCTACCTAAAACTTCTCTTAATATAGATAAAATTACATTTTTGGCATTTAGAATTGCTTCAGATGTTAAAGTTCCATTTAAATGAAATAAATGTTTCGAAAAGGCTTAGCCTTACATTCAATTTTTCAGTATTTGGAATAAAATTTGCACAAATAATGAAAGGCAGTAGCTAAGCTTCAGCAGATTCAAAGCAAATTTGCCCGATAGTGAATAAAAAATACGTTAATGTAAATACAAAAAATGTATTGGCATCTTCGTTAGAATCGGCTGCAATATAAGGTTTTATTTATCCAATACTAGACTTTCTATCTATATCTACCTACTCACCGTCACGAATGTTTAAAATATTATATGGTAAGTAGGTTTTGCTAGGTACATCCTTTAATTCAAAATTGGCGTAATTGTCAAAACAATAATTGAATCGTCTTTACTTTTCTTTAGCGTATTATTAAGATTTTAAATAAACTTTATTATTATTGTTAATGTTAATCTATTTAATTTTAATATTGTGTATCATAAGTGTTAAATGGAGTTTTAAACGGCTTCACGATAACGAAGTTTAAAGATAATCAGGACAAGTACGGATCAATTATCACAGAGTAGACTTGATGATAAGAAAGGTATTTTATGGTCATCTACCCTTCAGCTTACTACTGAAACTCCGCTACGAGCAAAAAAAGGAAAACATTTCCAGTTTCCAGAAAATCCAGTAACTAGCACACATAGTCCAGTCAACGAAGGGGTTATAGAGGACATGGAAAGGGGGAGAATTTTTCTCTTGAGGAATGTGTTGGTGGTATTTAGGAGGCAAAGATACTAAAAGTCCCCGCCCCTAGCCCTGCCGCTTCATGGGGGGAGGGGGGTGGGAAGGTCCCTGTTTTTGGTTTCTTGCTTATAACCCGGAAACGATGCGTCGTGCGGTAAAAAGTATTCCCTACGAAATAAAAGATAATTAAATTCCCTACAAGAGTGTTTATATTCATTTTCTTTCTATGTGTTATAGTTTCCGAGATATTCGCCAGCGCAAATCTGTAATTTTTGAAAAACTTTTTTTGTCTTGCATTTTTCGTCGAAGTTGTCCTTCTAACTCCTCAGCCTTATGTTTTCTGAAACGTCGTCAGACAGGAAGTTGTAGAGCATTACATTTCCTTCAGAAATATGTATATTTACTAATTTATCTTCGACAGGTCAGAAGTTATAGCAGTTTGAAGTTTTCGGATAAATTTCGTGATTTCACAAGAAAACTATTCTTTTGTTATTATTGTTATTTATGTATTAAGAAACTGGAATTTGCCAAAGATAAGTAAGATTTTTCTTAAATTATAGTTTTTGAGCATTGATTGACTTTCCTTGAGAAATCACGAAATGTACCCAAAAACTTCAAATTGCTGTAACCTCTAACCTGTAGAAGATAAATTAGTAACTATTACATATTTCTAAAGGGGACTAGATGCTCTACAACTTTTTGTCTGACTACTTTTCTGTAAAGCATAAGGCTGAAGAGTTAGACAGATTTTCGCTGGCGAATATCTCGGAAACTATAACACATAGAAAGAAAATGAATATAGACAGTCTTGTAGGAAATTTAATTATCTTTTATTTTGTAGGGAATACTTTTTACTGTACAACGCACGGTTTCTGAGTTATAAGCAAGAAACCGAAAAGAGAGACCTTTCCCCCCCTCCCTGAAGCGGCAGGGCTAGGGACGGGGACTTTTAGTATATTTGCCTCCTAACTACCCCCAATACATTCCTCAAGAGAAAAATTCTCCCCCTTTCCATGTCTTCTACAATCCGCTTTTGAGCATTCATTGACTGGACTAAGAGCCAAAATCAAGCAACTAGTACACCAAAAAATAAATCACTACTAAATGTTTTATCTGACACAAGTAATCGCTTAAAACATTTGGTTGAGATTAAAAACCAAAAATACATTTTAGCTTCATTTAATTCTTTCTCCGATGACTAAGTGGTTTCAATTTCCAAAATGCTTTCATTAGTAATAAACTGTACCTTGAATCTCTATTTAATAAATGAAAGTTTCATTGGTTCATCAGTGCAGCGGCAAACGAATATAGGTATCATGTCAGAAAAGTCAAACATTCACTGTTTCTATGGAGTTTTAAAATGTCATAGTTTTGGTACGAGCGCTAACAAGCAAAATGTAAAATTTCTTCCTTAGATCTTTATCAGAAGCGAAGGTAAATAAGAGAGCAAATAATTGGATATTAAGAATTTACTATTGAAATTTGCATAGTGTGTTATCCAATTCTACACCCGGTATAAAAACTTGAAGAAAAAGTGAAAACACATTAATTGTGCTAAAGCTAACGCTCTCGGTCAAAATTTTGATGACAAATCACTACACTTTTGCAAACTTACTCAAATCACATAAACATCAAAAAGCACACGAATGGGATTTAATTGCAATGAACGTCTTTCAAAAAAAAAACTTGGATTTTGAAATCAAAATATGAAACCGTCAAAAACAAACAACGGAAAAAAGTTACTAACAATAAAAGATTGTAATGAGACACAAAGCAGAACATTTCAAGAGAAATGTAGAATGTATAAGAGATATAGAGGAATCGAAGTACACCGTCACTGATTCTTTTAAAAGGTATATGAAAAAAGCTTTTTGTTAGTTGTTTTGCTGTGGTGATGAAATTAACTTTTCTGTCACCCTCACTACACTATTTGAAAATCGTGAGGCTTATTAAATAAACTGTAAAAGCGCTTTTTTTGTTATTTGGGGTTTAGGAAGGTACCAAAAATACTTTTGCGGCGATTTTCATTTTTTCTGCAAAGCGTAGTGGACGTAATTTGTATTCAATGAAACGTCGATTTGATTTTGGAACCACTGAATAACTCGCTTTCCAGTTATATAACGTCGTATTCACCTATTCTTTCATTTTTAAAAGTTAAAACAAAACACTTGATGTAGACATTGTAAGATGCCATAAATAATCTTGTCACTAGGCGTGTCCTATTTTTCACCAGGTAAACAATAAGGAGGGCCTACGAGAAGAAAAGATGGGTTCAATTCAATTCATTTCTATATAAAGTGTGTTGCTGTATGTAGCATAAAAATCATAAAAAAATGATCCTGAATTTTATTTTTATCTGGCTAATTTTGTCGTTTAAACTGCAGTGTGAAAGCCAACAAGTATTAGGTGGAATTGAACAAATATCTAAAAATATCAAGTGTACAATATGAGAAAGACAGACGACACAGAATACAAGGAATTTGCGGTTAATATTATTTGGAATGTTACAAGAAACTTATTGCAGCCCGACGCGACGGCCTCAAAAACTGTTAGCTGTGAAAGAGAAAAATAATTCGGGAGGTAAAACCGATAGAATACAGTACGATACTGTTTTATCTAGTCCTTTGCTATCGATATTTTTGGGTCTTTCTAGACACGCAATTTTGTAATTTTTAAATTGTTTTCTAAAGGTCAACTCAAGTATCATTTAATGGCACTTCGAGTAAAATTTCGTACGTAAAATAAAGATGTTATACTGCTACCCTCTCCAACTTAACTTCCATAGAATTTCCATCACAAGAAAAAACAGTAAAATACATTAATAACGTGAGCGAAGTAAGACATAAATAAAATCACCAAAAAACTAGATAAGTTAAAAAGTTTTCTCTTCAAATTTCAGAATTCCCAACTTAAACTTATTTCGGTTAGGATTATAATGTTACAAGCTGTTCTGCCACTTAACCTTGAATTGATACCAAAAGAAGTAGTTTATACCAACACAAAGCTTCCGTTTTTTTTTAATTTTTGGTTGTTCGTCTTTAATAAATCATACTATTCTGAAGCACAAACAACAATAGTAAAAGAAATTCATCTAAAAATTGTATTCAATTTTTAAAAAATAGAAACTCATTCAACTTATTGATATTCACGTTCATTAAATCATTGCATAGAAACAGTAACCAAACTGAACAACAGAAACAACAAATACTCACATTGATTTCCATATTAACAATTTAACAAGCGGCTTTTCTCTAATTAAGTGCTTCCTAATTGTAATAGTTTCTAGTTTTCCATACATTAATTTACTCAGTAAGTCTTTATCACTATTAAACATAGTATTATCAATTATGACTGCATATTTTCCTTAAAAATTCACTTATCGTTATCACTACTTAAAATAAGTAAATAACAATTTTTTTTATTACAATAACAATTTTAAGTCTAAAATATATTATTCTAGCTTCTTTTACTTAATATCATTTACTAGTTTTTTTTCTTTATATTGCCAATGAGTAATTTTAGTAAAATTAGAATGTATGCTTCTTATCGTACAAAGATTCACGTTTTACTGTATGTACGTTAAATGGAGGGGGTCAACGAACAATTTTGTTACTATATAAATAAATTGCTTGATATTTGGCACGTCTCACATTCATTTGTGTTTATAGGTGTATTACTATAGGGTGGTGAAGATGATTGAGAAGTACACTACTAGTATAAATGAGCACATAAGTAATTTAAGTTATTATTACTTTTTATTCCATTTTATTATTTATGAGAATAATACAAATCTCGTTCTCATTATCAGCATTAAGAATTAGCAATACAAAATTACATGATAATCAGATAATCTAATTTTCTCTTTTAAATTTGTATGTTATAAAAGTATTACAAGGACAATTGAAAAGTAAAATAAGATTAGAGGAAAAGAGAAAGACTTTACCTACTTTGCATAAATATATTAACAATTAATTAAATACCATTCTCAATTTAATAAAATTATAGAAAAAAGTTCAATTTTTTGATAAAGTTCGGAACATCATAACTTCTCACCATAAAGAGCCTAGATCTAGAGGTAGTTGCAAAATTACTGCTATAAAGTAAAATTTTTGTAGTAAGAGCCATAACAAAGCATAGTAACAAAACAAAATGAAAACAGATTTTGTAGTTGACGCTCACAAAAAGCTGGTGTGTTGCAAACGATGAGTTTAGCCTTGTTCAACTGATTTGTCTTACTACAGAAAATTTTGCATGCAGATTAACCTTGCATTATTATTTATGTTAAATAATCTCACCATTTTAATTAATGAAAAAACTGGCAACAAGGTAGACGTAATATGTCGAGAAATATTATCAAAGACTTTTTTTACTTTATCTTTATCAAATGTTTACCTAGTTTACAATCTACCGAATGGCATTATTAAACCTATCGAATTTTCATGGATTGTTTAAATTATATAAGTTAATTTCTAAGAATTAATATCTTACTGCTACCGTTTATTTCATATTATATTGTTTTTTTACTTAATCAGCTATGTTCTGCGCATGCCACTACTGAACGATTTTCTAAAGTATTGTTAGACAATTATTCTAAATTAACGCGTGTTTAGTTTAGTAAGATGTAGGTATTAAGTATAATATAATGCTACGTTATTGTTATCAAATAGATTAAATTTTATCTGTGCGTTTAGTGAGTACAGTTTGTGTTATTTATAGCATCATGAGGTAATACATTTATTTGATATTTTGGTTCTCCTTAAATGTGACATTTCTAACACTGGCCATGTGGTATTGCATTATTTTACTTAAATAGTTTCCCTGCAGTAAAATATGTAACACGGTGTGAGAAATCTACATATAAACCTAGTTAGATACTATTTTTTATAATAATTAATAAGCTGTTCTAATTTATATTTTGGTTATGTATACCTTCTAGTTTAACTGTACGTGATTATGCAACCCATTAGACACCTGTGCATGTAGATCTAAAATTACTAACTGAGAAATAATTTAAACGCTCTAGATTTTCCTTAATTTATTATTCCAAAATAAATTTATACCGTAATCATGAAAATAGCAATTGTGGACATGCATGCAAATATGCTGCCGTCGAAAAGCAAAATAACACTGTCTTATCTTCGAAGGGTTGTGTGAATTAATTTCTTTTCAATTTTAATCAGCATCTGGACAGGCTCGTAGAACAAACCGTGCGTAGAACAAACATTGATGTTTATTATAACTATAATTATAAATTATAATACTACCGGAAAGTGCAATTCCTGCTGTCTTGTTATAGAAACGATCATTTTGGAACCAACATTTGTGTTCTCTAATCGAGGATATCGCATTTAATGTTACAGCATTGATTTCTAATGTTAATTTCAGCTACGATACTTCAATGATTAACGATTATCCACCAGCTCAAAGAAATCCCAATAGCCCTGTTCATTATTCATAAAGATCCACAAGGACATGTTTTATCAGAGTTAAACACAACCTAAAAGTAATTGATTCGGACAACGATATAAAAAACAAGCTGGGAAAAAATATAATAAAGAAGCCAAATTTTATTAAATGGAGATTTTAATGACTAGTGTAACCCCTCCTTGGAACTTGGTAATATTCTATTGTCTTCTCGAATGTGCTGTCATTATTCTCCTCTAGAAATAACGAAAACTGGAGTTTTGTAGGATCATAACCAATATAAATACAAGGACATGTTTAAAATTTCCCCTCTACCTACGATTTCCTAGTTAGAAAGAATTTAGGTTTTTTTAGATGCAAATCAACAATAATATAACGTTTGATATATCTATTTTTAAAAGTGCCAAAATACTTTCTTCTGTACTACTATCTTCAAGAGGGAATTCTAAAACATATGTAGTAGGCAATGGAAAAATGCAACGGTAATAATTATATTAAACAGTTGACATACTCGTCGGGTATTTTTGTTGACATTTTAGTAATATTAGGTTTATCTACATCTTTCGTATTGTACGAGGTGTGTGAGAAAAGTAATGAGACTGGCAACACTGCGGGAGATCTGGCAACGTTGTGTCTACCGGCCTGTGCTAAACCGGTTTGTTTATCGCTTCCACTTCCTCAGTCCGAGTTACAACTCCGTACAGCTAACACATTATTTTTGACAGAGCCATCGGTGAAGTTGTGTTTTTGTTGTGTGTTACAGAAATGGAGCATCGGAGTTTAGAGCAACGTTGTGCAATAGAGTTTTGTGTTAAACTTGGTGAATCCGCGAGTGTGACTTTTGAAAAGTTGAAACAGGTCTATGGGGAACAGTGCTTATCAAGAGCACAAGTTTTCCGCTGGCACAAATCATTTTTGGACGGCCGAGAACACGTTGAAGATGAACCTCGCTCAGGGAGACCTTCAACTTCAAAAACTGACGAAAACGTTGAACGTGTGAGGGCTCTTGTGAGATCAGACCGTCGTTTAACAATAAGGATGATGAGTGAACAGTTAAATTTAAACACTTTCACCGTGCATCAAATTTTGACAGACAATTTGAACATGCGAAAGATTTGTGCCACAATGGTGCCAAAAAACCTCACAACTGAACAGAAGAACATTCGAAAAACCGTGTGCGTTGATCTTCTTGAGTGGATTGCCAATGATCAAGAATTCTTCAATTGTGATGAATCCTGGATATTTGAGTACGATCCTGAAACAAAGAGGCAACGCGAAGAGTGGCACACTCCGTCATCTCCTCGGTCGAAGAAATGTCGAATGAGCAAATCAAAGATCAAAACCATGCTGATTTGTTGTTTTTTTTGACAGTAAGGGTATCGTGCACAAAGAATTTGTTCCACCAGGACAAACTGCCAACAAAGGGTTTTATAAAAGTGTCCTTGAAAAGCTCAGGAAAAGAGTGATTCGTGTGAGACCAGACATTGCAGACAAGTGGATGCTTCATCATGACAATGCTCCGTGTCACACAGCAATTTCCATCAGTGAATTTTTGACCTCAAAACGCATTACTGTTGTTCCTCATCCCCCCTATTTACCTGATTTGAGTCCTTGTGACTTTTTCCTTTTCCCGAAATTGAAACATGTCCTAAAAGGACGTCATTTTGGAACTCTGGAGAACATTCAAAAGACTGTGACCGACCAGTTAAAAGCCATACCAGTTGAAGACTTCCAGCGCTGCTACCAAGAGTGGGAACAACGACTTCGCCGGTGTAAAGCTGCCCAAGGGAACTACTTTGAAGGGGATAACATTGTTGTTTAAAAAAAATAAAAACTTTGGTTAGTATGAAATCAGTCTCATTACTTTTCTCACATACCTCGTATATCGAGAATTTTGACTGCTAGTATAAATTTTGCCATAACCTCATGATAAAATTTCAAAGAGCAGGTTTTATTGAACTGTAAAGTGTATTATGAAACTGCACCGTTATGTACCTAGTCTTGCTGTGTTTCTAAAATATGTGTCTCGTATGTTCAAAAAGCAGCTGGATCTGGGCAATCTCTGTAAAACGAAATTCATGTCTTTGATAGAACCACATTTTGTAGCTTTAACAAAGGATATTACAGGATGTTTCATGTAAAACTCCCATGACAAATATTTCAGTAATTTAACAAAATATTTGAACTTTGTAAACGGCATTTGCTAGAAAGTAAAACTGGTTTTGGTTGGTTCTGGTGCAAACATATTTTTGGACCCTAAGAACGTTCAAATGTAAAGTATCTGAGAAAGCATTCAATTTAGAATATTCTTTGTCCTATGAAAATATTTCGAAAAGTCAAAAGTCTCCAAGATGTTCTAATTTGATGTCAGTACTGTTCAGAAACAAAAGTCTAGCAATCATTTTTTATCTGCGTTTATACAATGTGTCCAAGATAAGGATGCACAGCATGGGGATCTTGGAAACGGTAAGAGATACAGGTTCGGTTAAATGGGATGAAACGTGGATAGTTATAGCAGATTTTTGTTGGCGTTTGCAAAATCTAGATATCTTGGATAGTTTCTGAGATATTTAAAATAAAAGCTGATTTCTCGATTTTTGTTTATATTTCTTCTTTCATTTATTTGAAGAGATATCGAAAAACTAAAACCACTTTTCCATTGCCACTTTTTGTCTTCTATTAAAATACGCTAACAAGATTTATGTACAACGTTTCGGTTTCGAGTAACCATCATCAACCTCATTTTTCTAAATAGGCAGAAAAACAACTGAAAATTGTTTTGGATAGCTCTTGTTGTCACGATTCTATTGATGTCAACATGATAGGGTTATTTTGATTTTGTATGCTATAAATTAATGCATTCTGCAATAATCTGGCCTGCACGATCATCTGATCTAACACCATTAGATTTCTTCCTCTGTAGTTATATCAAGAATCATGTGCTTAACCAAGATTTTGAAGATCAACTGCAATTATTACAGTTAGTCACAGCACCATTCAACACAAAAAATCAAAATCAAAATAACCGTATCATGTTTACATCATTAGAATCGTGACAACAAGGGCTATCCAAAACAATTTTCAGTTGCTTTTCCGCCTGTTTAAAAAAAATAGGTTGATAATGGTTACTCGAAACCGAAACGTTGTACAGAAATCTTGTTAGCGTATTTTAATAAAGCACAAAAAGTGGCAATGGAAAAGTGGTTTTAATTAGTTTTCCGATATCTCTTCAAATAAATAAAAACGAAAGTCAGGAAATCAACCTTTTTCTAAATATCTCAGAAACTATCCAAGATATCTAAATTTTACAAACGCCAACAAAAAGATCCTATAAATAGCCAACTTTCATCCCATTTAACCGATCCTGTATCTCTTACCATTTCCAAGATCCCCATGCTGTGCATCCTTATCTTGAACACTTTGTATAAGACTATAGTTGTTAAAATTCTTTGGAGAGCACCTCCTGGTCTTAGATGATGAACCAAATGAATTTTATATTGCATAATTTTAACTGTTTTCAGCTTGTGCTATAGGATACTGAAAAAAACTGGTCGATCATTTAACACCAGGCAAGGAGCTTTAAAAAACTTCTACAACTGCAGCTTTACATAAAAAGAGGAAAAGAATTATCTCTACACTTCTGTTTCTAAACAGTACTGACATTCAAATTAGAATATCTTGGAATCCCTTGGCTGTTCAAAATATTTGCAGAAAACAAGAAATATTCTAAATTGGATGTCTTTTCAAATACTTTACATTTGAACGTTCTTAGGATCGAAAAATATCTTTGCGCCATCTACATCTTATTTAATTACTGAAATATTTGGTGTGGGAGTTTGAGGTAACACATCCTGTATAGTGTGTCTCACGATATATGGGACAGGCCAATACTCCGCCATTTTCATTTATGAGAAACTATATATAGTGTGTCTCCGGATTGACTTCACTATAGGTAAAAATTGATCAAAAATTTTTGAATCTCGTTTTGATGTTTTGGAATACCGCCCTGCTTGGTCTGAAAAGAATTTCAAGCACATTTTCAGTTTTTAAAATCCAAGACGGTCATGACACATGAGAAAAAATCATTTTATGTTGAAGCAAAGTGCCATTTCGATCTATAATACGGCAAAATTTTATTGAGGGAAGTTGTTCAGAATATGAAATTATGACTATATGCAAAATTTCACAAATATCGGATCACTTTGACTAAATCAGTATTTGATTTGTATTGTTGCATTGTAATACATTCTAAACCATAAATTGGACCAGAACCAGCTTGAAGAATTACACATGCAATCATCAAGCACATCATTGTAGAATCTCTATGTCAGTCCGTGTGTATTTTTCAACAATTCGTTCTCCTAAGGTCGACTCGGTTGTGTTTAGTACATTTTTGATTTAAGGTAATCCGATAAAGGAAGTCCACAGAAGTTGAATCTTGTGATCTTGGTAGTCACTGTTGAAAAATATGCTGGAATTGACTTACAAAGAATTAGAGAGGAAACAAGAAATAGACTTTATTTGTGGCAAAAAGTAGACAGAACATCTCTGATATACTTTATCTTGCATTAAAACGATGTTGCTAATTTTTGTAAATTCGTTAATCAAGGTAAATTATTTTTAATTTTTAAATTTCTCAAAAATCCAAATTCGAATTTCTGTAACTATACTGTTGAACAGATAATTGTAAACCTTTTCAAATGACATATCACTTTGCAATTTAAAATAAAAAAGTTGAAGGGCCTAGCTGTTGCATGGAGGTAGAGTTTACAGACGTTCACTTTTTCCGGGCACGTGCACTTTAATCATGTCTGGTATCATTTAACTCTTTTGCCATATAAGTAAAATAAATTTTATTTTTTTCCGTTATAATCTTTTATCTACATTTTCCTCCCTTCCTGTTTTGCCTCGAAAACTAAAAACAATCAATCTGCCACTATGGAACAATCTAAGAACAATCTAGAATTTCTTTAATACTTCATGCAAAATCAATCGTTTGTCTTCGTTTTCACATGTTAAAACTTTGAAGCCAGTGTTCTAACTAGGTAGTTTTACCTTCTATACCTGTTTTGTCATATAAAAATCTCAGCATTATAATGGTAAATTGTAGGAAAGAAATATTCTGTCAGCAGTGGCATAGCAACCACTCCTGCAACCTCTGCAATGCAAACAGTCCCCCACAAAGTAAATCTGAGGAGTCCGAGAGGGAATGTTTGTTTCGATATCTTACCTTTCTTCATTTTTAATTAATAAGTTCACTTGCTCATTAGAGTAAATCTGGACACCCTAGAGGGGGTTGGAATTGGGACTAGAAGTTTTACGTCAAAGTATGCCTTGATTAAATCAAAAATCGACGCGTTTTTTTTATTTCTTATAAAGACGTTAAGGGGGGGGAAGATAACACTTCATCCTCGTAC
The DNA here is from genome assembly GCA_011009095.1 of Ignelater luminosus. Classification (NCBI taxonomy): domain Eukaryota; kingdom Metazoa; phylum Arthropoda; class Insecta; order Coleoptera; family Elateridae; genus Ignelater; species Ignelater luminosus. The sequence goes on from VTPC01003118.1 coordinate 30,521, forward strand.
TAAGTGTACAAACTACATATAATTTTTCATTTGTCTTTAATTAATGTCTTAAAAACTTTGTTAATTACTTATTTTCCTTGAACGAAACAAAGCAGTCAACAGATGTTGGAATTATGCTATAAGTCGTGTGCGGTGCTTTTAAGTTATTTAAATAATTAGTAATGTAAATATGAATTCTAAACACGAATGCACTGACGCCTGGTTTCTAAGTAATGTGTTGTATTACTGTTCAGGTTATTTTATTCCAAATATAATTTTGGCTTCTAACTACAGTGAACGTACAACTGAATATTTATAATTAAATAATGTAACTGTAAAGATATTTTGAAAATTACAATAGTTCTTCGTTTTATAATTTTATATTATGAGAACATTATTATTAAAGTGTAAGTATATTATTATTTTTATGTTGTTTACAATTTCTAACCTAACATGCCTACAAAAAAATTCGTTCCTGAAATTCCAAATCCAGTTATTATTTAACTCTCTCTTTTATTTCGTTTCTCTCTTGTGAATATTTTTAATACATTTCTAACTGAATTATGTATTAATATTAGGTAAACAAATGCTTGCTCACCTGCATATTGTTCTTCTGATATAAATCTCAATAAAGCCAACCAAGCCAACTTCGATCGATACTGTTTTTATCGAGAACACATTGCACTTGACGTTGTAATTGTAAGCAACCACAATTGCATATGTATATCGTGTTGATAACCCATCGCCTAACTGATGACGCATAAACGGGAAATCACACTTGAAGGCCATTCTATCTTATTTTTATTTTTATTTCTTTCTTTGTTTAGCTGATGAAACCAACAATTTTTTTTTTCTTTTAGGGAAAATATATTTTTGACCTTAGGTAGTCCTCTAGTTGATATAATAGCATCAGTAGATAGAAAATTTCTAAATAATCACGGCTTGAAATTCAACGACGCTGTAAAAGCTACAGAAAAACATAAACAACTTTTTCAAGATTTAGTAGACTTTCAGCCAAAATATCAAGCTGGAGGATGTGCATTAAATACAGCTCGCGCCCTACAATGGACTTTAAACATTCCCAAATTTTGCATGGTATTTGGAGCTATTGGAAAAGATAATTATAGTGAAATATTAAAAAGGCAATTAAATAATGAAAGTGTTAATTATATCTTTGAAGAAATACCTGGAGAAGAAACCGGAAAATGTGCAGTTTTATTAAATGGTAGGAACAGATCTTTATGTACTGATTTAGGCGCATCGAAATATTTTGATTTCAAGCATTTGAAGAATAAAAAAGTTTGGAATGTAGTGGAAAACGCAAAATTCTATTATGTTCCTGTAAGATGGTTAAACTTTATATCATGTTTTAATAATTAATACAAAGATTATACTTTTCAGGGATTCTTTTTTGGAGTCTCATTCGAATGCATAATGGAAGTAGCTGAACATTCATTCCTTCAAGGGAAAATATTTACCTTTAATTTAAGTGCACCCTTCTTATCGCAGATGTACAAAAAGGAATTAGAGATATTATTACCTTTTGTTGATATAATATTTGGTAACGAATCCGTAAGTATAAGAATAATTATAAATAATATCTTAACAATTTTGTTACTGCAGGAGGTGAGAGCTTATGCAAAGGTACTCAATTTTAATAGCAACAATCTACATGAGATTCTATTATACATAAACAACCTTCCTAAGAAGAAAGAAAGTCGGAGAAGGATTACAGTAATTACAAGAGGTCCTAAGCCTGTATGCCTGGTACAAAACAATTGTGTGACCGAATATGTTGTTAACGAAATTGCAGATAGTAGAATAGTAGATACAAACGCAGCTGGCGATGCTTTTGTTGGTGCATTTATGGCTGAATACATAATGGAAAAATCTATTGACAAATGCATTTTAGCTGGAATTTTTGTTGCTATTAGAATACTCTATAATGTAGGATGTAGTTTTTGATAACAAAATACAAACACTGCTTTTGTATTATTTATGAACTCAGAACTGATTATAACGAAGGTTAATCCTTTATGTAAAAAACGGCAAAAATACATAAATCTTCTTGTAAGTTTAATTAATAGAAAAGAATTCCAGTACTGATCCGATTCAAATCCACAGCAAAATATAGCACTTCTTTTCCCTTTTTGTTTTCCATCTAACACTTTTTTTTGAGCTTCAGCTACAAATAAGTATCACTCAACAAACTTCTAAACTAAATCAAACTTCATATCGAGAATCTCTTGAATGAAAACCTAGTCGTCATTTGATACTAGGTCTCGAACGTAAACGGTAACATGCAAGGGATTGGAAATTAAAGACTAGACACTAAAAATTCTATTGTCCCACACCAAACAATCACTGTGCAAACGGAAAAGAGAAAAGTAAAGCTTTCTTAAGTGTGTAGATCAAAGTATGGTAGTGCTATTTAAAAGTCTCTTGCCTCTGACTGTGTACTCTACATCTCCAATGTAAATAAGGTCTGTACTGCACCCCATACTAGTTCTTGCCAGGGGTTCGGTCACCGTACTTGCCAGGGCCGGTTATACGGGTATTCGAACTGTTCTCTCGCACAGGGTGTAAACCATTTGGGGGCGCCAGTGGGTCGAGACCGAAAAAAATTAATAGCGCACAAAAACTCACCTAGAGAAACTGTATCCAAACATACGGATTTCATTAAGAATATTATTGACTATACCAGTTCCCGTGGCTAATGGCGAGAGAAGCTTCTCAAAGCTGAAATTGATTAAAATATTTTTGAGATCAACAATAACCCAAGATATGCTAAATTCATTAGCAACCCTTTCTTAATGTAATCCTAAACAATATTGCATCTTGTATGGATTTTAGATTAGTTTTATTCGAAACGTCTATAAGATTGTAATAAATAAAATGCTTCGTTAATTTTTTAATAGAATTACTTCTTTGTTTTTCTGGAACCACTCTATACTTTCTACATTCTCTTTCGATTAACTAAACTAATATACATTCAGTTATTAATTAAAGGGAATTATAATATTCTTCTTTATTATTTTGATTGGATTTAAGAAAGATTCAATTTACGTACAACACATTTATACATCACAAGCTACACACAATAGTTTTCTTAACAAGTGTTGTTATTATTGGGAAAAAGTTGCATTTCTCCCACTAGTAAGAAAAGTAACCACTTTTCCACTGCTGAATACTTTTTCTACAGGTGAAAATTAATTTACCACTTACGTATAAGGGCACATCGAAAATCTGGCACAGAGAGCCGATTTACTTAGTGCCGGTTCTGCCTTGCAGTCTGGACGTCTGAAGCGAAGGTGAACGGATTCTGACGGTTAGCGATAGATGTCCCCTCTAACAAATTAAATACTCTAATTAAATCAAGACCAGCCTAATTGTAGATGCTATGTGTTATAAAAAGCTACAACGGTCTGTCACCTAAACCTTATAAAGAAAGTAATAATTGGTTTTCTACTCTCTGTACTGTACTTAGTACAAAAAGTGGATATGTAGGAAAAGCTATGCATGAAAACGCCGAAAAAACAGTTTTGTTAAGCTTACCACCGGCGCTATAGAAGTATAGACAAACATTGGTCCATTGATCTGGAACATATTTACTGTATTTAACAAAGTACTACGTCCGATGGTTGTATTAATTAATTTTTGCTCTTTACATAACGTTACTTTTGTAATTAATATTACGTCTTCTGAGACTTCGATTTCATCGTATATCTATTTTAGGCTGTTACCTTTCAGTCTCTGTAATACTCTCATAGCTAGAGACTATTAACAATAACATTCACTAATTTAATCCTTTTGAAGGTGATTAGTTAATTTCTTGTATTAGGGCGAAGCAATCAGTATAGATTTTCAGTTCATGTTTACGGTTTATGTGAAAAGAAATAGCATATGGGGCATTCCACGTGAAGCGGACAGGAAAAAAAAGGTTCAAGTTTTCGATTTCAGTTATATTTGAGTATGTTATGCCTGTACATGTCCTCGACACAGATACAAAATATTTTTACAGTGGCAAGCCTGGTTTGCAAGATATGAGTCTTTGAAGATTTGAGTAACCGTGAGGTATGTACTACTTCGAATGCCATTATTCAGTTTAAAAAAGATATAATATAATAAATTAACCACTGGATTTTATACTTCATTTAATGACCTTTTTAACCTCATAATTGGATTTCAAAAACAAAAAGAAATTAACTGACCTGAGACTTTCCTTTAAGATTTTATTCTTGCCGAATATGTTCCTGTTTTTCTTGAGTTGTACGGGGGAAACCACCTCTAGTCATCACCTAATGAAATGCGTTCGTAAGTGTGAGTTAGTGTCAGTTGTGTGGGTTCCTTGTGACCCTTATGATTCTTTTGCATCTTTTGCTTGGATTACTAGTTCCCGTCTACATTACTGTTTTGGACTTTTTCTTGAAAGCCTCAATAATTTTGGAGGTAAGTTGCTTCAGAATATTTTTGTTCAGGTGTTAGTATTTTCTACCTGCGGATATAGCGTTTACTTACGTATCGGAGAATTGCAACCCTCCCTTCCCGAGGCCGTGCCGCTGCTACCATCTGACGACTACATATTTCTTCTGAGAGAACCTCGCTTTGCTCAGATTCTGCTGTTGAAGTGGGAATCTCCGTCTTCAACAATTAATTTTTTTATTTTAATGAGTTTGTCTTTACTTACAGTTTTTTGATACTGTAATCAAAATTTTATTTATCTGAAACTCAACCGCTTAATTGCATTTAAAGTCATTTGTAAATGCACTTTACTTTGGGGTAAATAAGAACCAAGTCGATTTTAACCTTTACCTCATTGAGCTCTATGTTGAACTGTTTTTATTTCATAGTGAATGAGATTTACAACTTAATTTGAAATTTTTTTAATAAGAAGGAAAGAATTAGGAATGTTTGTTTTTATAGTGTTTCAGCTTATGGTAAGTTTTATCCTACTAGATACACAGATCTGTGAATCTTCCGAGAGTTTTTTATAATCTCCTTAAAACGCTTCTTCCTTGTTTACTTTGTTTTATTTATATGCTTAGTAAATCTTCGCTTGCAATTTATTTAAAATCAGTTTATTTAGAGGTTTTTTTGATATTAAATTACATTTTATTCAAATTTTAGTAAACTGATACCTTTTTTCTAAATTTTGCACGAGAATTTAAATTTAAATGAAATAAAGCATTAACAGCGGTCTTTCATCATTATTCATACATAACAGAACTATTATATTTTAAGATTACAATTTTCAAAATTATTTGATTAGTGGTTTAACTCGTTTACTTTGATTTTCAATACATGTAGTGGGTGTCTAAAGACCCATCTCTTTGGTAACTGCTAAATTGTTAAATCTAGACTGGTGTTTCATGCATTTGTTGTGCATAATTTATTATTTTAATGCATTTTATTTGGTGATCGCTTTTAGTTTTTAAATAAATATTAATAATACTTTTATGCTTGATATCATTATATTCTTTCATATATATGTGTTATTTTATTGTGGTTATAACCTTCTTCCCTGTGCGCAAGGCCGCTGCTGAGTTTAGCTGGGCAAGTCTTTGCAGAGTAAGTATTTTGCAACGAGAGGTCACGTTACATTGTTCAATGCCAATATCCTCTAAATGAGGAGTTACCAAATCTACGTACATTAAAGATCTCAAACTTTATAAATTCATAGCAGTTATTCCAAAAAGTACATTACAAGTAACTGAACTCTTTAATAAAATCCGTAAATGTTTAAAAAAGCTTCGGAAAATAAAAGCATAGAAAGTGCATTTCGCGCTTTAACACAATTATTAAAAATGAATTTTATTAAAACAGATAGGTGATACACTTATTTTATTAATTTAGTTTCAATAAAAACAACAAATCGTTCGTAAGCAGTGAGCTAGACTTTTACAACAACAGAACAACCTTTTGCAACCAGAAGTCGATATCATATACTCGTAGACCCATAACCTGTAAACCTTTTTTTTATTTTCATTTCGAAACTAAATGTCTAAGTCATGAAACTGAACAGCAGCAATAAAGTTGTTTGTTACAGCTCCTATAATAGTTAAAAGCATTGTATAATCTATAGAAAGTAAACCAGCTGCCGAAAGAGAAAGGACTTCCTTGTAGTTAATAACCAACCAGAGCAATTCTTGCAATTTGTTGGTAATATTGTTAGTTCTATGTTTATTAAACCTTTGTATTTTTATATATGTCTTTTTGGCTATCAATTTAGTTTTCTCAGCTTGACGAACGATTTTCGAATATTGAGAACACATCCTTGTTGCTGTAACCTAAAACAAAGATTAACTCATTAGATTTAATAGTATATTATTCAACGAGCACATAATATGCAGGCTGTTATTCAAGAAGATGAAGTTTACACACGAGCCGAAGGCGAGTATGTAAATCATCCGAGTGAATAATGCCCATTATGTGCGAGTCGAATACGACGTTTTATCTACGATTCTAACCCTTCTGAGCTGAGGAGAATCTGGAGGTGGACTCCCCTGAGGGAAATTGCTGTGTAAATATTGTAGAAAACTCTTCTACTGTTATGGATAATGTTAGTTTCGGTATGAACGGCACACCTGTGCAATTTTCACACTGTTCTGGGTACTTTACTTTCAATTTTTTTTCTAACAATAAATAGTTTGAGATTATAATAACATTTATTTTTTTTATATCTATAAATAGCCAACCAACAAAACACCGCCAGTGAAAAAAATCCATAAAACATTAGTGTTTTATGAATATGATTATATCCCTATGGTTACGCGTATAACGATTATATTATTAAAGGGTCGTAGATAAAATACATAAAAGAATGAAAAAAGATAAGATTCTGCAACATAATATAATATAATAAACTTTAACAGACTGAGTTCAAGAATATAACTATTTACCCAAATTCAACTCTTGGATCAGTCGGAATTTTAGTTCTGGATGGGGTTTTATGCAAATACATATTTTAATTTACCTACAGGAATTCTGCTATACGCAAGAAACTGTAAATGTTTACTATTTTGAAGTATTGGTTTGGCGACAAACAGCAGACCTTGAACAAGTCAAGTTGGCCTTCTAGTTAACAGAATATGATTGATGCAGATATAATTTAAACTTGAGTCTTCTTTCTAACGCCATATAAAGTAGGAAAAAAAGTAAAATAGGAAGACGATAAGTTATAAGACTTCGTGAAAGAAAATGTATGGATTTCAGGGTGATTTTTAGATAAAAAATAAAGATGAAAAACCATAAACTACGCTTGAACCATACAGCTGCCTGCTTAGTCGGCATACCGAGCATTTCTGCGTGATACTTGCAGTAGGCTGAGTCAGCACTCTCATGTAGCCATCACCACGCTAACAAAAAATTAACAAATACTTTAAGAAAAAATTTCTATTGGTAACTTAAATACTACTTACAGTGAATATTGACACCTAAGCCATTTGACATAAAATATTCACGTAGGCATATTTAGTGATATCTTTCCTGTAATCAGCTGCATTCTTTGCCATGAATACGGCAAATTAAAAAAAATAGAATGTAAGGAATCACAATTCCAACCATAAGCGTAATTTGAAAACCATGAAAGCTCTCAATTATTCCTACCAAATCACATAGATGATAGTACGATATTGTCAGTATCTTGAAATTTTGGCATACCTCTATATTCTTAAAGACCGTGGCATTTAAAAGAGTTGTAGGTAGTTATCACACCTCGTGTTAAAAGTTGAATTTATTGTGAATGTCAGAAATTAAACCAAAGTTGCCACCGATAGTGCATTTTGATCTGTAGATTAATTGTGTCATGAAATTAACATGTTTTAAAACCCTCAGATGCATCAAAATCACTAGTAAAACAGATAATATAACTGAATCCGAGATTGCTATGAACTACTGGCATTTTAGGGTTATGGCAAACATATACAAATGTTCTTTCTGTCATTCCTACTAATACTAATCTTAATTTCATAGAATAGCTATTTTCCAAGTCATTATACAACTCTAGCGTCGATAAGTAATAACACGGTGCTAATAGCATTATATTATTGATTGATAAATTATAAATACAAAAATGAAAGATCAAACAGAAACCTGCGACACTATCGAGATGAATAATTACTTGCTTGAATTTATTCAGAATGTCATTTTTTTCATATACAGGCGGCCTCATTTCTAATGTTTTTACAGGATCCTTGGCTACTACCAAAGATACAGTAATGGTGTTTGTTGGTGAAAACAAAATTTTGCAGTTGTTCCTTGTTTTTGAATTGCGAGCAAAAATTCGAAAATTATCTGATTTCCTTCGCTATCACAATAATGAAAACCTTCAGACTTATTGCCCTAAAGTATTACAATGTATTTAAAACTTCGTCCTCGATAATCTTCTGCAAATCTACAAACAAGGTGTCCAGTGATCAGATGGCCATAGCTTAAACATGTGTTATATCAAAAACGCTACGTTTGCGAGTACATGTTAATTTAGACACTTTTTTTTCATTTAAAGGTCTAGAATAACTACCTAACGTCTATTACATTATTTAACTTTATCTTGAATCGGCTAACGTATCTGCCATATTTTTTAAAATTTTTCTTCCTTAATTCAAATCTATTCGAGTGACTATTCATTCCGTTATGTGAAGCCACTATACCACAAGTTATAATAGGTTTCAATAGATAAGACTCAATGCGCTTCCCTTTTAAAATGGAGAGATCACCGAGGTTATCTAAAAAAGATATCAACCTGATGATAATTCCACAGAGTTAGACAACTATTTTATTTATCCCTGAAAGATATTTTTCCTGAATTGCAAAGAGACTGAAGGCAGAAAACGTAAATCGTTATTTTTCCTTTTCAGTTCGGTAACTCAAAAGTCAGAAGAGTTAACTCAAATTTAATTATTACCAACTTCAAATTTAGAGTCAAAGTCAAATTTAGACTTCAACTGTTTTTCTTGTACTAAGCAATCATTCCATTGCTAAAACTCGGATTTAAATCATTTGGTATACAAATGACCTAATACCATACCAGCAAATAAAACTATTGCTTGTTACAAACAGCAGAAATATGCAATCAAAGAAAAACATTTTAGAATAAAGAAAATGGACAAATGAATATGCAAATCATTAACAAACATTTTATTAGAGGTAAACAAGTGTCTCGCATTAAAGTAACAAAAATTATTACTTACTCCAAATAAAATAGCCCAAATTGCTTGGCACAGGGCTGTGATATAGCCATGTATAACCATATCAGCGGTGTAGCCGTCAACAGTATTTTCAATTTCCATCATAGATACTGCAAAGCTCAGAACAAATGTCATATAGACAATTATAGATGCAACCATGAGCATAATTTGGAAACCATGAATGCTATCAATTAACACAATCATATCGCATAGATGACAGTAGGAAATGGCTGCTACAGTAAATTTTCGGTTTGTTTTGTCTTTCTTCAAATATGTTATATCTGAGAAATTTCTTTGCAACTCATTACAATCTGCTTCGAAATTTTTATTAAAGTATCGGAAATATTCGTTAAGAGTGCATGTTTTTGATTCGATTTGTAAAAAGATTACACAGTAATAAAATATCGCCCAGAAATCATTACAATGCAATATGATATTCATATAGTCTTCTATATGTGACCAATTCCAGTTATCAAAAACAGTCAAAGTTATGTCCACACAAAGAAGTAAATAACATTTAATTTTTAAATAATAATTTAATCTGTAGGTGTCATTGTCTACGCAAAAGTTATTTATCTTTCTCAATTTATAGTAAAACTGGCTCATAAACGCGACATGTTTTGAAATACTAAAGTGCATAGTAAACATTGTTAAAGCAGTCAGTACGACGGTAGATGCAATTCCTAAAAATATGTCAGTTGCTGGCATTTTGGGTATATTATAGACGTATACGAATCTCCTTTCGATTGACACTACCATTATTAAAAATGCCAGCAAATTATTAAAACATACATAAATTTTTGTTGCTTTAGATGGTTCATTTATTATCCCTTCTTTATATTCATACGAAATAAGTGCAAGTAAACGACATAATATTTGTACAGATTTAATGTTAGAGAAATCAGCCACCATTTTGAAACTTCTTGCAATTGAATCAAAAGATTCAGAATTCTCATTGGATTACTTACAACAAAACAAAGCACTTATAAATAAAAAAAAAAGAAGTGGAAGTTATAAATTATTTATATGAACATATAAATTTATTAAATATTTCGTTAAATGCACTTTTTCATTTTTTTGTTTATTATATGCCTAGTCCATACAAATAATAATATACTACAGTCTATACTATAATATACCTACTTATCAATCATGACGTTGTTAATAGTCGTTTATGTATTAAAGGCGTAAAATATGCGTTTAGCGCCCTAATGTGTTTATGGAATTTTGCGCCAGTGGTACTACATACAAGATTATACAAAATTTTATGCAGGAAGTAACTTTGAGTTGAATTTAGAATACAATGCTGTATATAGGTGTCAGCGGTTTTCGATGCATACTAAACTTTTTAATCGATACTTTAACTAAGGTATTCCACGTCAAGTGGACTACATAAAAATATAATTCTAAACAGTATTGACATTAGACACGGTAGACACACTCACAGTATTAGCACAACCTACATAGATCATCATCATTCATCATAGATGATTTCAGATGCTGCATAAACTGGAATTATGTTTTCCCCACCCCATCAAACCAAACATAGTTTCCCTGGGTCTCGAGACCCAACATCTTTATATTATCATAGAGTCCTTTCCAACAAAACATAATAAGACATTTAAAAAGTCGAGAAGCGAAAGAAGTATCGCCACTTCATGAACATGTTCTAAAGCAGTAATGCTCCCTGTCTTAAAAAGTTTAAAAAGCAGTTCTCCTTAGCCCCTTGTACATGTTAAGGGTACATGAGATAGCATAACTCATGGTCGCGCATCACGGGATTGGGGATGCGACCGTGGATAGGAATTCTACAAGTCACTCCCGTGATGATGTGCATGTTTATGCCTAAAGTTGGAAGATGTGAGTGGTTTGATTGGGGTTTGTACCATTTCCTGAGGGAAATTCACTGAAGATAAAAATGCTTTGAAGATTATCAGAACCTACGTAAACTGATTCAAACAACCCATTGTTTAATATAATTTGTACCGAAGCTCTGCTTCAGATTTCAGTTTAGAATTTATCTTTATCATAAATAAATACCATAATTAAAAACATCTATTGTTTGATATAGTACTTAACCTTTAATTATTACCAAAGCAAGTGGTACTTCAAAATTATTATTGACTGACAAGTGAATTTTATCTCAAATTATTTGCCTAGTTATATTGCAACTTCTGGAATTAGACTTTTTTTAAAACAGAACTATTAACATGCATAAAATGGTTGCAGTGGCATTGTTATTTCTGGTTATATTAACCACTGTATCATGTGAATCGTATACTCCTATTGTTATGTGGCACGGAATGGGTAAGTTTCATATTTTACACATTTACTACTTATTGTATTTTTGTTCTTACCCGCACCGTTTCTGGTTAGTAGTTGTAGTTAATATAATAAATCTTGGGGTTATTTGAACACATAAATACATGACGTTCCTCTGATTGTACTGCATGCTATACAGGACATATGAACATTTTTTTGGAAACAAGAAGACTGACATGATTGAAGCTATAGACTAGAGCTAGGATTTTTGCTTCACCATTTATACAGCTTGATCGAATTTATAAAATTCTCCAGCTCATTTAATGTAAAACACGCAAAAAGTAATGATAAATCATTATCGAAGATGAATATTATTAAATAAATAATCAGATTAGTACCTTTGTACTAATAAGTTATCGAATAACCTGTAGAAGGTAAGATAGAAAAGGGGTACCAGTGAGATGTAAGATTAGACACTTTGGCACTCATTGCCGTACAGCAAAATTTGAATAATCAGCTGATAAACTCTGCAAGCTTTTACAGGCCTATTTGTTTGTGTAAACCAGATTACCAACCAAACTTCGTACTTGCCAAAAAAACATAGCAAAATGAGATTAATCATTTGCCTTCCTACAACCGAATACCTAGTTAGGTCTAGCATTTAATACTAATTATAAAACTAGAAAATATCCACAATGCTTATAGAATTTATGAATTAATTCGAAATATTCAAGCTGAAAGCAACAATTTTTAAAAATAGGTACAAACAGAATTGATTTTAGATTCAATATGACTGTTTCAATTACCATTACTAGCAAGTTTATTTCTTTTATTTAACAAATTCTATCTCCAGGCAGGTGTGTTTAGATGAAAGACGTCACTATAAAGTACTGGCGCCCATTTCTTATATTCTCTAATATTGTATTAGGTTATAAAATATATCAACCCCTGTCTTTCTGAGGCCAATCACTTGCTTCTAAGTTATTGGCACTCTGTTTTTCCAAAAAGTAGAGGTCACACAAATAGTGCTCAACGTAATGCTAGTTTGCTAGTCTGAGCTGAGTGTTTTATGATGTGCACCATATGTCTAGTGTGAATACATATATTAGAACAAAGATGCAAACATGGTTAATTATGTAGATTACCTAAGCTTATCTTAAGTAAAAGAAACGCAGCAACATATGTGGAGGATCTTGTTCACGAGTCTGTATAATGGACAAAGTCAACCATTTGCAAAGTCGTATTGACCTATTTTCCAGACGGTTAGTAAGATACTATCGCGAAGATGGTCCAGATTTACCATCTCCTGGAAATGATTGGTTGCAAATGTTAATAAGTAGGGATCGGGTTGAGGTCGTCATTTGAGAAACGGCTTTTAGGCGGAACAAGTTTTTTAACAGTAAATTACATCTGCCAAGATACATTAGAATTTATTAAGCTGTGAAGTGAGAAGCTAGTCAGAAAAGATAGAACAGGATTCGTCAGTGCTTCTTTTAATGCAAATATTCAATTAAAATGAATGGAAACACCTTGGACTTCTAAAAATCTAGATTTAACGTCTCTAGACTTTCCCTTGTGGAGGTCTTTCAGAAATCAGGTGTATTTGACTCCTGTTGAAAGCGAAGAAGAGCCAAAAGACCCGAGTACTTCAAGCAATTGATGGTTGCTTTAGCATGTTAGTTACAATATGAACAATAAAATGTGAGTTTGTTTAAATCTAAATTATTTTGTTACGGTTCGATTTCCACTTAAGTCATTAATTTATTGAAGCTCTCCTGCGTCCAGCTTTAGCAAAATAAGTTCGTCTTGATTCCACTTTCTACAATAAATGCTTATCCGTTTGTATTTTGATCGTTTCAGACTTTTATCATTTTTCCGCTTTGCAGTAAAAAAAACTTCAATGATCGTCGTGCGTAAAGGTTCAGAGTTGGTCTTGTACCATTTAATAATTTTTCTTGCTATTGGCAGATTAAAGCGTTTAGACGACTGACTTTATTTTTTATTTTCTTTGCTTTTGGTGGATTAACATTAATCTATGCCGATTTGATCCACTATCAAGGCCACACACCAACTTTGGTAGAATTTGTTTTTAGCTACTTTCTCTTTTTTAAATTCTGATTATGCTTGATTCCATTTTGTTTTTCCGGACGCTGCTGGTTGTGTTTCTTTTTTGTAGACCGTTTTTGCGTTTACTCCCAACTTTTTCCTTCTTCTTTTATTTTATAAAGTCGATCACGTATCTGAGAACAGTACTCCGCTTATTCGAGGAGGATGCGGGAAGGTCCTTACACCAGCTCCTGTGCAGAAGCGTTTTCAAGACTACTGCGTTTTGGTATGTGATGTTTCTAATTTTCTTTTCTGGGAGTAAACAGCTCTTTTTTTCTAATTTAGCTTTTGCATTTAATGAAATTTACTTAATTGCATGTTGTTGCCAAGAATTTATTTTGCATATTTTGTGTTAATGCTGATTTGAACTTCCTATATTTACTATTTAGTTTATGTGAAGTATTTACTTGTGCTGTTTTTATTATCTGCAAAATCAAATACTTTTGTTCTTCTGTTTTGACTTGGGCACTCTGGCGCCGTAAATAGATTTTCAACGTTGTCAAGCAGGCAGATTAGAGTTTTATTTAGAACCCATCCTTGTTTGGAGCTCTAAGTTATTTACGACCATTAAATAACTATGCTACAACTACATACATTTTCTGGCCTTTAACAGCAGTGTCGGATTTAATTTAATTCTTTGTTTGGTATGATCAAATTAATTAAGTACATTAGAAAATTCGAGTTTCTAATTTTTGCATAATAATAAGACTAAGAAAGTTACTGCCCGAAGCCTTGAAACGACACCATGTAGGTTGCGTAGAATGTGTTTATTATTACTGTAATACGTACAACTACGAACTACGTAGACAATAAGCAAATAAAAAATCTTTCTTTTATCCATGTTAATTTTTTAGGTGATTCTTGCTGTAATCCATTCAGTTTAGGTGCTATAATACTTCGTTTAAAACTAGCTTTGCCTAGAGTCCATGTACATTCGTTACAAATAGGAAACAACATAATAGAAGATACTTTAAATGGTTTTCTAATGCATCCTGACAAACAAATAGAAATTGCTTGCAATGCTATAAAATCGGATCCGTTGCTTGCTAATGGTTACAACGCAATTGGATATTCTCAAGGAGCACAATTTTTGTATGATATCAAATAAAAAATACATTTCTTAACTAATTATTTCAATTTTCCAGACGAGGCTTAGCTCAAAGATGCCCAGAGCCACAAATGAAAACTCTCGTGTCGCTAGGCGGTCAGCATCAGGGAGTTTATGGCCTACCAGGATGTGATGCACTGAATAGCAAATTTTGTGACAGAATTAGGCCCATCATAAGTAACTTAGCATATTTAAGGTATTTGTCCTTATTTGCTTCTAATTATGTTATTATGAATATGTAATTTAGTTTAGCGCAGAACCGTTTGGTTCAAGCTACCTACTGGCACGACCCAATTAACAAAACTGCTTACATTTATGGAAATACATACTTAGCTGATATTAATAATGAATATATTGTAAATGAGACCTACATCAAGAATTTACAGTCTTTAGAAAATATTGTTTTTATAATATTTGAAAAGGATGATATGGTTCAGCCTATAGAATCGGAATGGTTTGGATTTTATAAAGAAGGCCAATCAAGAGAAACTGAATCTCTACAGGAATCCCATGTATATGTAAGTTTAACTATCTAGTTTGTACAGCTAGTTACATTTTAAAAATTAACTCCTGATTTTAGAAACGATTAGGTCTGGATAAAATGGATGAAGAAAAAAAATTACATTTCTTGTCTACTCCAGGAAATCATTTAGAACTTAACTGGTCTTGGTTTTTAGAAAATGTTATTAACAAGTTTTTTAAATAATGTAAATTACAATTTCTACAGATGTTATAAATCAAGATTGACTATATGTAAATGAATATCTTAAATAAAGCATTAATGTGTAGACGATATGCGTAGTTATGCCATCACCATATTTATAGTCGGTACAGTTTTGAAGTGCACACAAATTGCACTTCGAAGTGACAACAGGTAACCACGACAAATCGTGAACACGTTATGTTTTATACTAGCTATAGATCAAATTTGAAAGGATGGATTCAATCAATCAAACTTTCCAATAGTCTGTTAAGCACCATCATAATTAATTACTTCTGTACGTCAGATATCAGTAGATGCCTCATCTTTATCGATCCCAACTGTAGAAAAACGATACTAAAGCTCAGGTAAAGTCTTGATTGTGCAGGTAGTGAAGGTCAAATTCATTACGATGGTTTTCTTTCCTTTCTGCGCTTTATTTATTGCCGTTTTATGTAATTTAGAAAGACCAATTTAGATTTCAAGATTGTTTGCCTAAAATGTATTTCTGTAACAAAAACCAACACATTCTATTTAAACATATAATTAAACTGCATTACTACACACAGATTCCAAGTTACAGCGCTTGCTATAGTAAAAAACATAGTAAAATCTACATAAAATAAACCAGCAGCAGAGAAATTTGTTGTGACGCAAGAATAGGCTAGCAACTTGATCTTTTCCTCGAAGAAAGTATTCTTAATGTTGCTGTAGTGTTTGCGCAAAACCTCCTGCGCCAGAATTCTTGAATATTCAGCATGAAGTTTGATTTTGGAACATTCGTCTGATAACATACCACCGGCAACCTAACAAAATACTTTTGATAAGTATCAGGATTTCTGAAAAATCTTTTATAATACTTTACCATAAAGCCCATGCACCAAATTATTTGGCAAGCAATCGTCATAAAAGCGTAAACTTTAGCATTTCTAAATTGTGGATTATACTGAATTAGATGGATAATTGATATTCCAAAATGAAGTAAATGCACAGCGCTTAGAACTATAGAACCGACAATTAAGAGTATTTGAAATCCATGCATATCATTAATAATTTGTATTAAATCACATAATAGATAATAAGATTCAATTTTTGCGGTTAAATTGTATCTTTTGAAATAATTCAGCTTAAAGTGTTCCTTTCCTACATAAAATATCCTCTTCTTTTGACATGCTTCGAATACTTTGCTCTTCAGAGTTTTGTTTAAAAATATAAACATTTGCCTCAATAACGTAGTTTTTGTACTAACTTGTAAAAATATAACAAAAATGTAAAAATTCAACCAATAATTGTATAGGTATAGATGTATATCTTTATTTATATGAGACCAAAACCAGTTGTTAATAACTGCTAACATAGGAGAACCAATTAGAACAACAAAGCACTGCCTAAGTACCTTTTTTCTCAGTTCACCAAAAATTGCTTTGGGAAAATTAACCTTTTTGGCAGCTATATTTAGTTTTTTTAAGAACACACTCATTAATATAGTATGTTTGTTAGTACTAAACGACATTGATGACGTTATTAATATAGTTGGTACAATTAGAGACAAACAATCTAAAACTTTTGACGTCATGGGAATGTGATGTACTCTTACATAATGGTACAATACTCTTCCACACAATGTTGCAGTCATAGCAGCGGTTGTAATAATAATGTGAATACAAACATAAATTTTATCTCGTTTAGAAGGTTTCGTAACTATTCCCTTATTTGTTTTATAAGGCGAGATTGCCAAAACGTAAGAGACAACTTCCAAAGGCTTCATCGCATATAGTATAATGCTTTCCATTTTTACAAGGATTGGGCGGATTGTAGTTAGTCATAAAAAGGACTTCTTCTTTTCTTACTAATAAAATGTCAAATAAGTCAAAAACAGCTGGAAGAATTATGCCTGGTAATCTTTTTTCGATTAAATAACCATTAAGACATCAAACCGTATTTATTTTAATTTGAATATCGAAAGTAAATAATAAATTAAGTATTTAGTGCAGAATATACTGTCACAAACATTCAAAATATATTATTTCTTTTTTCCATCAGCACAATGCTCTTTAATCTTATAAAACTAATACATCTATTATGGTTATAAATATTAACTACAAAAACCTTAGTTCTGTTCGATTTTTCCTCTCTAAGGTTATTCGAGAAAGTTTTTTGTATTATACGTTTTTTAGTAAGGCAGTATTCAGCAGGCTGCTGATGTTTTTAACAGTAGTATAATTTTGGCATAAGTTAGTTAAGAGTTTAATGTATAATTAATAAATACGCCATCAAAAAAATAAAATATTGGCGGAAAAATATTGCATTACTTGATAAGAAATAGGTACTGTACAAGTCGTAGCCACACTCAAATACATTGCAATATTTCGAATCCTGAATTCCTGTTATAAGGACAAAATATCTAGTAGGTGTCATACCACTGAATTCAAAAAAGAATATAGAGATTCGACACTCTGTCTTTAAAAGACCAAAAGTTGTGTTTTAACAGTAAACATAATTTTCCAAATGATTACCTCACATGAATCACTTTAGTGTTAAATTGATATTTGATATTCACCCTGTATAGTGGAGAAACTACAAGATCAAGGTGGGTATATGAAACAAAGGCTGGTTTCATGCGAATCCTATCAAAAGTACAAGTCAGCACCTCGAATTTTAATGTCAAAGTGAAAGGCTGTTACGTCTTGCTCTCAGGACAATTATTTCCGTTTATATTTAAGATAACCAGATTTGCAATACTTGAAGGATAATTTACTACATGAAGCACAACCTGTCAAAGTACTTTAAAGTTGGCAAAACATACAGTTTCTTGGTTATTTTTATCTTTTTTGTTTTCTAAAGAAGGAAATTTTATTTGTAGCCAACATAAATTAGGAAACTTTGACAATGAGAGGTATTATAGAAAAGAAATTAACTATTCATTATTTTTTTCAACTTTGAGCATTTCCTATAGCGCGATTAATAAAAAGCCGTTACTAGCTTAAAGCTATTAAAGTGTAATAGTAATATTTCTTAAATTAGAATTTTTGGTTTCAATAAACAACAAACATTTACCATTCGTGTAATAGACAACAATTAATAATTATTTATTCCAATTTTTTATTGCTTAGTCTTTTTTAACTATTTACCCACTCTGCGTCCAGTACCTATCCTGTCCCAACTTATACCGTCCTCGTTACGACAAATTTATCCATCAACTTCTCTTCCTCTTACTCCGGAAAGCCAAAACTGGACCACATTTATCTATCGCCACAGTTATGAGCCATGGACAACCCGAGAAGACTTGGCAATGATGCACTCATTTAGAAGTTTCAATCAGTCAATGGGTTCAAAGAGAGAACGACCACTCTTCAGACACTAATGCCCTGTTATGATAAAATATTCAAAGCCTAGAAAACGTGCAGGATATATCCTAATTTGTTATTTGCATACCGCTTCTACCTAAAATAAAACTGATTGTTTAGAAGCATCCTGCGACCGTGTAAAGCCGCTCTGACTCAACCATTAAGTGAGAAATATTGCTCCGGAGCATACTCCAGACGCCCAAAGTCCGCAAAAACTCCAAGCCGACAAAATAAACCTAGGCGAAGCCTGATGAGACCTCCTCGGCACGCTCCAGTTCAGCTTACGAATTGCCGGTTTGGTGGATGTGCTAACACTTGGCCGCAGAATTTATGCTTACCGAATCCTACCTAGTTTTATTAAATAAACCAAAATTTAACTTCAACCAAAAACAACTTTAATCCCAAAGAACTTGGACAATACAGCCGCCTTCAAGAATGCCCCTGTTTACCCACTACAATCACCTGAACCTAGCAACTCGAAGAAAAAATCGCCGGCCCCGACAGAAAGTAAATTCTATAAAATCTAATACCCAAGCACCATCCAAAGACACTGTACAAAATCTATCGACGTAAAGGGACTAACATAAACACATAAGGAGAAAAGTTTTTCAAGATTTATTGTAGATTTCAAATCTGATAAAATATCACAATTCTCTAGAAAGTATGCGTCCCTACCTTTATACCTCCGCCACTGGCTAAAGGTATTAGCTTGGATTCTATTTTCTTTTAACTAACTCATAAAACTTCTTTAAAAATTAATATAAGTGTAGCTTTATCTGATTTTACTAAGAAGAAAAAAGACAAAATCAGTTGCCAGTGTGTTCGACTGACTACGCTAAAGTACTCTAAGTTCTCAAATGGGCATTCACGCGAAGAGGACGCCTAGCAGGTCTCCAATAGGGTAATTTTTTCAACCGTAATAGTAAATTCTATACGAGAGGGTGAGTTGAAGCTAAATATGAATATATCACCCGTAAGACCTACTGAGGCTTCATACAGAAAATTTCAAAAAAATCTGTCACTACGAAACACCCTATCCCCTACTAGTACAAAACTCCACGAGTTCTCTTGTTACCGACCCTTTAATTAATCTCCGGCGAACAAGCAAGAATTCGACAAACGATCGCGATTCAGTTAACCAATCACAAAAGTTCACATCCAAACTAGGAGAATTAACAAAAAGCTTCCCCAATGAACAGTCCCAGCGTTAAAAACAGCTATACCCTGTGTCCCGCTTGCAATAATAAATAATTAAAGATTTCGTCAATCCCCTACTTATATCAATAATGTATAGGAATTACAAAAAGATAACCGTAGCTATCCATGCGACCTCAAATACAAAATGCAGAAAAAATCCCCTCCAACAACAGAACCGACTATAAAGATTCTAGATCACACAGACAGAAAGGCTAAGCAAATAAATCATGTAATGAGCGCAAAAAGTGATCATTACAACCTAGCATATGTTCCCTTTTAGGATCTTCTTGTTCACTTTCGATCTTACTCGAAAATGATATAATTAATAAGAAAAAGACAAGAGTAACCTTTCTGCGGGTCTGATTCTGAATTTCAAATAAAATTATCTAACTTTCCAGTGGTGTATAAATTTTTTTTAGACGTGCATATTTCCACTC
Organism: Ignelater luminosus; assembly: GCA_011009095.1. Taxonomy (NCBI): domain Eukaryota; kingdom Metazoa; phylum Arthropoda; class Insecta; order Coleoptera; family Elateridae; genus Ignelater; species Ignelater luminosus. The sequence goes on from VTPC01003118.1 coordinate 50,842, forward strand.
CTCAATCTCCGCTACTGATTGAGAATATCAATGAATATAATTGGTAGAATAGCTGATGTTTTATAGCAACAAACGTAAACGGTGTAGTTCAGGATATAGGTAAGTTGGGTTAAATCGCTTAGATTTTGTCTGAGAGTTCTCCTCTCAATGTCTGTCGGTTATTTTAATAGACCCCTATGTCATGGAAGCAAAGCTAGAGTTCCTATACAAATATAAAAACAAGAGTTAGACAAAGTAGCGGTATCGACGGCCGACCATATCTGATACAAAATTCATGTTTTAGAATCTAATCTCCATAGCAACGTACTACAAAATAAATTCAAATATACCTTATCTCATTTCTATAATTCCAATCCATTTCAAATGTTTAGGATTGTAGTTGCATGCACTGTTATACCCCAAACTTATTTATGTTGGTGTCACTATTTCTAGTTACACATTTCTCATTAGACAATCTTCTGTCAAACAAATGTCACATGTCAAAATAGGGTTAAAATGCAGGAAATTCGTTTTTATGTGCAAATTAGTTTGATTACAATTAATATTGAAGTAATAAACACAAAAAATAAATTTTTATTCCAAATAACAAACAAACAACAAAAGATAACTCTACGAAATGCAAACATTTACCTTTTCAGAATGACAATCTAACCTCAGATTTTAAATAAAAACAAATAACAATATCGTCAACATTTCTCAATAAAAGATTCTAGGGTTTAGAAGGTTTTGTTACCAACACAATCAAAATTTGGGTATTTGACAAGTTTTAGGAAAATATCTCAAATTGTTTATTATAGCCTAATACATTGGTATTTTGGTTATTTCTTCGTAAATTGCTCTATTTTCTATGAAAATAACCATTAAATTTTGAATGAATAAAAATGCGCCCAAAACGCTAAGGACGCCATCAATGCAGATCACGTGATGTCATGACGTGACTTGCTTGTAAGCAAACTTTTAGCTGTCAAATCGTAATACGCTTAGTGATAACTTTGTTACCTTTTCTCTTACAAAATGGTTTATAAATGGTGCGTAGTGCCACAATGTACTAACACATCGATTAAAACACCTGAGAAGATGTTTGTGTCTATTCCAAAGAACACTAAGATACGGAAAAAGTGGTTAATGTTG